>QRDG01000391.1:1377155-1587327 GCA_012064385.1 Puccinellia tenuiflora | reverse complement strand
TCCCGTCCTTCTGCATCTACCACAACAGGCACTCTCACGCCACCGAGGACTGCTTCGACATCAAGAGGCTTCGCGAGGCTCGCGAGGCTCGCGAGGCAAATGGAGGCCGCGGAGGCCGCGGCGGAGGCCGCAGCGGCCGCGGGGGGCGACGCTGGCTGGAACAACAACTACAACGATAGCTACCAGCAGAACCCCCAGGCCAACGCTGCCCAGCCCGCAAACGACAACCTGCCTGCCGAGGCTGACGAAGGCTACCAGGTGCCTCGCGGGGCAGCTTGTATCCTTGGCGGGGCTCAGGCCCCTCGCTCCAACCGCCACTTCAAGCAACTCGCCCGCGAGGTCGCGGCAGCCCTCCCTGGAGTCGAGGCCTCCAGGCCCCTCAAGTGGTCCCAGTGCCCCATTACTTTCGACTCCGGCGACCACCCCAAGTCCACGTCAACCGTTGGCACCATCCCGTTGGTCTGCACCCCCACCATCAACAACATCGCCGTCTCTAAGACGCTCATTGATGGGGGTGCTGGCCTCAACGTCATCTCCGTCGAGACATTCGAGAAGCTGCAGGTGCCCTATGAGCGGCTCATGCCTACCAGGCCCTTCTCGGGAGTGACAGAGGGTCTTACCACCCCTTTGGGGCAGGTGAGGCTCGCCGTCACTTTCGGCACCCAGGCCAACTACCGCACCGAGCTGATCGACTTCGACGTCGCGCACATCGGCCTACCCTACAACGCCATACTCGGCTACCCCGCCCTCGCCAAGTTCATGGCGGTGACCCACCACGCCTACAACCTCGTCAAGCTCCCTGGCTCGGGTGGCACCATTGTCATCCGCGGCGTGGTCTCGGACGCCTTGTACGCTGCGCAAGCGGCCTACAAGGCTGCCGCGGTGGCGTCACCCGCTGACGAGGACGAGGAACCCTCCCGAGGCCCCCCGCGAAAGAAGAGCAGCTGTTCTCCCAGGAGGGCGAGCGGCCTCGGGGGCTTGCGTCACCATCGGCGCCAACCTGCCTCCTAAGTAAGGGGAGCGTGCTCCCGGAGGAGCGACACTTCATCATCAAAGAAGAAAACTCCTGGCCACGCCAGTGTAATGAACACCTATTCCAGGTCATTCTGAACCTTGAGCATCGCGCCAGCATGTTTTGCGAACTTCGGCAAAGCTGTTATTATTGTTTATTCCTGCTCGTATGATCCCTCCTGTGTATCTCACGAGCGGGGGCTAGCAGGGTGCCATGCCACGGGAGCATCCCGGCAGCGCCTAAAACCCAAGGGATCCGAGCTCTGAACTTGCGGGCCAGCTCTCATGCATGTCAACTCCCAAGGAGCTCTGAACTCATGGGTCAGCTCCCGCGCACGTCACCTCACCAAGGATCACCAAAACCTTGGTGCCTGTTTCTCCTCGCGAGACACACATGAAGGAACCTACGAGCACCATAAGAATCTTTAACTGTCTATTGTTTGTGGGTACGCCTATCTCTCCAAGTGCAGGAAAACAGGCTCTCCAAGCCTCAGGCAACGACAAAGAGAAAACGCCTCGCCAGGGAACCAACCCCATTTTCCAAGGCAAAAAACGCCTCGGCAAGCTAAGTCTAAACACTTGTTCAGATCTCTTCCCGCTAGTTTTCGCCCCTCGAGTCTCTTTTCTCTCTCCTATGCCTCATGGGCTGCTTGCACGTCAAAGGGGGGCCCCAAGCATCGCGCTTCGAGGAGCTCTTACTTCTCAAGGCCTCACGCACCCCCCGGACTTGTGGAGCACTGACTCGCACATACCGAAGCGGCGGTGGTTGTAGCGCTAAGGGAGGGTCCTAAAACGTAGAGCGAAAAAGACATGAAGGGGAAAGACAAAAGCCTCCCGAGGGACGTCCACAAGCATACTCCAATAACTTAACAAGTTTTTACAAAGTTCACAATCAAAATACTAAGATAAATTTGCCCTCGGCACGTCCAGCAACAGGCAAGGAGCTCAGGCCGTCGCGCCTCCTGAGGTGCCTGCGCGATCCACGGTGGTTTCCGCCCCTTCCAGGGCTTCCTCGTCGTCGCCTTCGTCTTCATCGACCAAGGCTTGGTCGAATTTCTTGGCATACGCGATGGCGGCCTGCTTGGCGGTCTCCCGCGCCTTGTCGCTGATGGCACGTGGTGGCGCCATCACGTCCTCAAGGTCAAGTGGGGGCTGGAGCCTCACGAGGTTGCTGAAGATGTTGGTAACGCCAACGACAAGGAGGTCGCGACTCTCCTCCACGACACGCTTGTCGAAGCTCTTCGCGACCCCTTCAAGTTTTCCAAGGAATTGCTCGAAGAAGAGCGAGTACGAGGTCTCGTCGTCGGTCGCTGCGGAGAAGGAGGGGACGTCGATCCTCAGATCTCTCCCGACGGCGCGCACGCGGCTTACCAAGCTCTGGAGAATGCTTTGACGCTGGCGCGTTATGAACCGGTCAACTTGGCGCTGATCTCGTGCCTGCTCCACCAGGGCCGTGACCGGCCCCACCTGCTGCCGGAGCTCGTCCAGGTCCCTCTCCAGGGCAATGGCGTTCCCCTCAGCGCGCGTCTGGGCCTCCCGAGAGACCTCGAGGCAAGAGGTCAACCGCTTCTCCTCCTGCTCAAGCTCCTTGATGCGCTTCTCGAGCTCCTGGCGCTTGGTCTTGAGGCGGTCCTCGTGCTTCGCGACCTTCTCGTCATACTCCTTGGAGAGGTTCTCGCGGACGAGTTTGACCTTGAGGTCAGCCTCTTCTTGGAGCCTCTTGTGCTCCGCCGCAAGGTTGGCCACGTCGGTGGCCACCCGACCTTCACGCTCCTCCAGCTGCCCCTCGCGGGTGGCCTGGTCCTTCGCCAGCAGCTGGACCTGCTCCTCGCGCCGCTGCAGCTCCTTCTCCTGGAGGGCAAGCTCTTCCTGGCGCTGTTTCAGCTCGGCCTCACGAGGCGCCAGCTGCGCCTCGCGGGCGTCCAGCCCCTCGCGGAGCTCATTCAGGCTGGCTTTGGCGGCCTCGGTGTCGACGGCGAGTTTTTGCTTCGCGGCCGCCAGCTCGTCGTGCTTGGAGGTGGTTTCCGCCTCGAGCGCTTCCCTGGCGGCGTCAAGCTCCTCCATCACCTCCTGCGCCTCCCGCTTGACGCTGTCGCGGGTCTCCTTGGCGAAGCGAAGGGCCTCTTGGCGTTCCGCCTGGGCCGCCGCGTCCCACCGGCGGCACACCTCCACCCTCTCGAAGAGAAGGGCCCAGGCTTCGCTGAGCCTCGCCTTTTCCTTCGCCAAGGCGTCTTCTTCCCTGGCGAGCTGCTCCTCCAGCCCGTCGAGCGCTCGTCGCGCCCGGTTGAGGACGATCCGGCGATGCGCTGCCTGGCGATGCGGCGCCTGCAGCGCCAAGGAGATTCCCACGCTGCTGTGGGGCGCAGAGGCCTCGATGCTTGTCGAGGCGCCTAAGGCATCCTGCCCCAAACTTGTGGCGGCCCCCGCCGCGGCGTGGGGGCTCGTGGGGGCGCCTCCCTCGCCGCCCGCGTCGGGAGCCCTCTGGGGGCTGGGCATCCCTTTGCCCCTGGCCCCGTCGCTCGGGGGCTCCGGAGGTGTCTCTACCCCCTGCTCCACAGGGGCGCCTCCGGCCCCCTCTGCAGCGGCCGCGCCCGCCGCGGCCTCGGGCGCGTCAGCCCTTCTCGAGGCCCCCTCTTCTGGAGGCGGCTCCGCGACGATGTCCTCGTCCACGGGTTCCTCCTCCGCCTCCTGCTGGACCGGAGGAGTCGCCTCCCTGGTTGGCGACGTCGCCGCCTCTGCGGTCTCCTCCTCCACGTGGTGCTCCGCTGCTGGGGGGGTCGCCGCCCGAATCGGCGACGCCACGCTCTCTTCGGCCATCACCGTCTCCGCGCGGTGCTCGACCGCGGGAGAGGCAACTGCCTGCTGCGGCTCGCCGGCTGCAGGCGTCTCCATGGCGACGCTGGTGGTCTCTCCAACCTCGCCGAGCCGCCGCTTCTTTGGCTCCGCGGGCTGCCTGAAAAGAAGACAAGTCGAAAAATCCTTCAAAGGGGGGAATTCTCAAGGTGAAATCTTGAAGAAGAAAGAGAAATCGAGGGCTTACTCGCCGGCCATCACCCACACCCTCTTCTTTGCCTTGGGAGGCTGGGTGAGGCTTGCTCCGGTCTCCTCCCGGGCCGCGCCTGTCTCCGCGCGAGGGATGCCTCCCGCGGCTGCGGCCCTCCTATCGTGGACGGCCTTGGAGCGGGGCTCGCAACGCCCTTTTCCGCCGCCGCTCGTCTCCTCCCCTCCCTCGGCGCGCTGGGAGCGGACGATGCGGAAGGCGTCCACCTCGTCGTCGGAGGAAAGCACCTGGAGGTCCACTTCGGCGTGGGCGCTCCTCGAGGAGCCGGCGCCCTCGCCAACGGGGTCAGCGCCCCTTGAAGCCTCGTCCTCGCCAAGGGGGTCCTCGCTCCTCGAGGCCTCCTCCTCGGCGGACTCGGCCTCCTCAACCTCAGGAGCCTCGTCCACGTACTCCGGCTCCGCCGCCCACGGGTTAGGGCGAGGCCCGCTGTGCCCCGCAGGCACGATTCCCCACTCGTCGAAGATGGGCATATGCGAGCGCTGCTCCTCTATGCTCTCCTCGGCGAAGACGATGAGCGGCTTGGTCGCCTCCGTCTTGGCGGACGGGATTTCCGGCGATGTGAAGAGGACATTCATGATCTGGCGGAGCACATCAGGCTCGAAGCCGTCCCTGCTTAGCCGCATGGCGTCGTCCTTGCCGTCGTATCTCCACACCGGCTCGGCGTGCTGTTGGAGGGGAGCGATGCGGCGCCTGGTGAAGTCCTTCGCCACCATTTGGCCAGTGACCCCTGCATCGCGGATGTGACGGATATATACATACACCGCGTCAAGCTTCGAACCCCTGAAGTCCGCGCTCGCCCAGCGCGCCCATTTCCTCGGCGGCGCCTCGGGCACCTCCAGGAGAGGGTTGGTGGTCTTGGCGTCGACGAAGAGCCACTTCTCGCGGAACTTGTCGACCTTTTTCGTCACCTTGGTGACGGCGACCTCGCCAAGCCAGGCGATGGGGATGTAGTTGTCGCTCCGGGCGTCGACGATGCGAAAAGAGACACATCCGAGCCGCTCGCCCTTGGCGGAGTTCCGAAGGGAATAGAAACTCCGGAAGAGCGCCACCGAGGGACGGATGCCAAGGTAAGCCTCGCAGAAGTGGGCGAAGATGGCAAGGATGAGGATGGAGTTGGGATGAAGGTGAAGGAGTTGGATCTGGTACGTCTCCAAGATCGCCAGGAGGAAGTCAGAGAATGGTGGGTACCAGGCCGGCGTAGAGAGTATGGATGAAGATGGGGTAGAAGGTGTCGGTGAGCCTGCTACCGGCCGGCCTCAGCTCGGTGGCGCCATGCTCGTTGGTCTTCGCCGCCGCCAGGTGGCGCACCGTCGCTATCGTGGCGGCGGTGACGCGCGTCTTCGGCAGTGCTCCCTCGAGAGCAGCGGCACGCGCCATCGCCGCGGACGTGCCCGCCCGCGCTGTCGCCGCCGACGAGCTCGCCTGCACGGTGGCCTTGCCCTTCAAGTCGGCACCTGCTCTCTTGGGCGCCATGGTCGCCGGAGAAGAAGAAGAGCACTCTGGAAGTGGAGTTCTCCGGAGAGTTGGAGGCGTGGGGAGAAGTGTGCGGAGGAGTTACGGGAGAAGTAATGGGCGCCGCCTGCGCGCCCAGGCTTTATTGACCAGCACTCGAGTCGTGGCGGGCCCCACCACGTCGCCCGTTGGAGCCGAGGAGGCCGCGGGCGCAACCGCTGCGTGACACGTGTCGCGGCCCTGTCAGGCATCTTTGGCCCCTCGACGCTTCGCCTTCGTCATGGGCCTCGGCGTGCCCATCGCGGGCCCGGGGGCTACTGTCGGCACAGTGGAAACCAGGGTACCACAGGCCGGCCTGCCAGGGCCTACAAGATTCTTCAGGTGATTTTCACTAAGGACCAGGCTCTCCAAGCCTGGCGAGCTTCGCGAGGTTTTTCTCTCCTCGCGAAGGGTTCTCCTTGCCAAGGGTTCTTTCCCTTGGCGAGGGATCGCTCTTCGACAAGGCGTCTCCGACGCCGCCCGCAAATTCTACTAAGGACCAAGCCGCGAGGCTTGGCGAGGCCTTTCGCCTCGCGAAGCGCTTTCTTCGTGAAGCTGTCTCTGCCCCCGCGGCAGAGCGCACATGGACTCTGCGCCATGCGCAGAGTGACGCGCGTGCCTACGCGCGATGACGACGACGCCGCAGTTGCCGTTTCCATGCATAAAGCAGTCAACAAAGCGGAGCCAAGCAAAGCGGACAACGAGTATTTGTAGCGCCCTCGCTTAGAAAAGCAAGAACACATCGTGAAATATGCTATTCCCTGGATCGTGTATGGATAGCAATTCACAAATAGATGTAATACCATGCATCAATGTCAAATAATTATTACATCGCGAGATCCATAAATAAAATATTCTTTACAAATTGCATAGCCAAAGGCTAGCTTGAATGCAAAGTTTGGCAGCGGAAACATAAGTAGCACAGAGAGCTTCATCATCTTCATGTGCCACTGGCATACATGTTGGTTGCAAGCTCGAAAAGTAGACGTCCTCACGCGTCATCGTAAAAACCTGCAACATTAACGTTGCAGCCCAGAGAATTTGGGTCAATACCTTGTGACAGGCTGGCAAGTGATACTTTGGTGGAATATAAAATGGCAAGTCTAAATCTATATGCATATCTGGCTGGTGGAGTTGAAGGCTATTGCGTAAAGCAAATTTTGTCCTACTTTTCATAAACATTGTATTCTCAACTTTTCAATATGAGACACACCCATGGAACGCATCCAAGGTCTCATATACCCGAGTTCACCCATCAAATTTTATTATGAAATTGGAATGAGGAGATTTTCCATCGACATCCTTGTCCAGCTGCTCAGAATTGTCCGTAACCGGGGACACGGCTATGATCATAGTTTTACACTCTCGAGAGGTTGTGCACTTTCACCACGAAACTCCATCAACCCATTCTGTCCTTGACCTTCTTGAAGTGAAAAGGAAAGGTGAAGATGAAGACGAGACCTTTGGGAAACAGTCCCCTGTTCCTCAGACAGACCCATACAAGACATTCATCCGCTGAGAACTGTCGGAATCAGGTTCCTAGAACTTACTTAGTCAAGGCAGAGCCATAATACCAAGTGGCTGCACTGGAAGCAATCTAAACTTGGAGTGACTTAAATCTCTTTGTTCCTGGGTGGCCGTTCACAAGTGCACGTACTCAGTTAAAACCATGGAAATGGCCCTGAGCAGCCACTCAACTTTGACCACCAATAGAGCAAAACCAATTGCCACCCAGGTAGTTCATTAACTTAGTAGAGTTTTTATCCTTTCATACTACAATAAAATATTTCAGCATTGCAGTTCTAACTTCTACCAAGTGAATGGGTTCCTAAATCAACAGGAATAAAGGGTGATATACTAAACAGGTCTGCATAGCAATATAGTAGTACACCTATCATGCATACTACTGAAATAGTCTACCATGCAAATATAATAAAATAGTAGGTCTTTCATGAAAGGTTGTATGCACTTGCCTTTTGGAATTTGTCGTAGCTCACACACTCTTTTTCAACGTAGCTCGTAGCTCTCCGTTTAATCTATACAATACAAACATATGGCAATAAGCAACAATACAACAATCAAAAGAAACAAACATAACAACAAACATAGATAGAAACAAACAAACTAGGTTGGTGGTCCAAGTTCAATACATGATTCCATATGCAAAAAGAATCAATGCATTTAGGTTTGGGGTTTGCCATTTGGGTCAGGGGTTGGTCTCAAATCAAAAATTGAATAGGTTGAAGGGTTGTTTCAAAGGTTGTAGGGATTGGTCTTGATCAAAGTGATCACACAAAGGAGTTGGTCAAAAGAGCTTTAAAACATTTCGAAACTATGGTTTGCAAAACATTAACATTTAAATGGCCTTTGGCACACTTTCAATGTTTATGTTTCAAAAAGTGGTAGCTAGGTATGGCTTTGGTCTCTCTGGACAAGGACAACTATTTGAGGAAGTTTTCTAAAAGAAAACAAATTAAAAGGATTTATAGAAATTAAACTATATCAGAAATACTCCAATTTGAGTCTCTGATTAAGAAATCTTTTTAAAACTATCAAAAATTAAATATAACAGTGGAATCATGTCATGCATGTTCCAAGGTTTCCAGAAATATTTTATTTGCAAAATTTGGACTTATAGATTTAAAACTATGCCAAATTTACTCAAATGACTCATTTGTAATTTGAATAAATTTGGATTTGTTACACTAAAAACTAACAGTGCCAAAAGATTCTACAAGTCCAGAGCTTTTCAAAAAGATAAAATTTGCTAATTTTGGCCAAATGGTTTAAAAGATATGAAGGTTTGAAGGTATAGGGTCTTTTCTGCAAAATAGCCGTTTAAAACAAATCGGGATAAAATCCCAGAAAATGGCTTGCCACGCGGCGGGCTGGGATTGGTTGGGCTCGGGCTGGGCTCGGCTTCGGCTTAAGCCGCGGCTTGGCTCGGCTCGGCTCGATCTAATCTCGACCGCTGGTTTCAGATCTGATGGCTGCTATTCTAGGGTTCTTACCAGGTGGTGCGGGTCACCGTAGGAAATGGAGACGGCGGTGCTCCGGCTCGGGCGAGGAAGAACTCGATGTTCCCGTAGCTCCCCGGATGCGTGGGAGGTGGCCACGGGTGCGGCTCGATGTGGCAGAGTCGAGGTGGCGCCGGCGTGTCCTGTGGTGCCCTTTACCGATGATGGCGTGGTGATCCCGTTGCGGCCGTGAGGGTGGTGACTCCGGCGAGCTCGTGCTGGTCGTTCTGCTGCGAAAAATAAATCGGGAGAGGGTCATGCGGGTGTGCAAGGAGGAGGGACAGAGTATGGAGTTGGAGAGGTGGCGCGGGGTGGTCTCAGTTCACCGGAATCATGCTCGACACGGTGGCGGGAGGCGGAGCTCCGACGAGCAAATTCGTCGGCCTGGGGGCGAATAGGAAGGGGCTTTCGGTGGGGAACGGAAGAGGAGGTCTAGGGCTTCGTATAGGAACGAACGGCGCTTGATTTGGTGGTGCAAAACGTCCGCAATCAAGGGGGGAGTTTCGGATCGAAACTGCCGTGGTTGCGTTGAAGATGATGACATCACGGTGGGTCCCACATGTCAGGTATTTCCTTTTTTTTCTTTTTCCTTTTTCTGTTTTCTTTTATAACTTTTGATTTAGGCCTCCAAATCAAGTCAAATAAATTTGTAAAAATTTGTAAAATTCCCAATATTTAAAATAGACATTTAGGAACTAATTTTGGTCAAAACAAAATTACCAAAATACCCTTTTGGCCAAATTTGACTTATGTGGCTATTTGGGGATTTTCCAAATTAGGGTTTATAAATGTCTCAAAATAATTAAATAAAAACCAGAGAAATAATATGAGTTATATCATTCAAAATGATAACTCATTTTCATATTAAAATAATTTAAGATAAGACATTTTTATAAAACAAAGCTTGGAAGAGTATTTAAATTATTTCTGCAAATGAAATAGGGTTTATAATATCCCCATATTATTTATTTTAAAACAATAAACCAAAGGGGGAAATACTATTTGAAAACCCCATTTAAATATTTTATTTCCGAGACTTTAAAATTGAGATTTGAAGATAAAGGAATATTTAATTTAAAATATAACTTTGAAGATGTCAAAACAACCTTCTATAAAAGCTTTTCTTGATTTTTGGAGACTTTATTTTAATTATTAACAAAAGTTTTAAATTTTGTGATTTTTAAAACATTCCAAAATTTGGGATGTTACAGTATTGCCTCTTTGGTGACAAGGGAACAGTCTGCAGCTACGCTCCAAGGACGACGTCACCATGGGCCGCCTCCCACCTCGGCAAGCGCCAGCCCGCTGTCCAGCTGGTCGGTGCCCCCTTTTCAGCTTTGGTGACGCCGTTCCCCTGCCGTGGACCGCGTCCACGATCTTTACCTTTATGGTAGACCTCACCTTTACGGTGCACCGTGCCTCCTCCTTCGTCGCCATGTGGTAGCCCTTCCCGCCCAAATGTTTGGGCAGAAGAGGCCGAGGACGCCTATAAAAGGAGGAGGAGCACGCCCAAGCAAAGGGTTGGATCTTCGGTTGGTACCGCTCTAGCAAACCCTAACCCTAGATCTAAAGACTAGTAAGTAGCCATTGTTAGCCACCTCGAGCTCGACAAGCTCTCCTTGTACTGTAAACCCTTCAAGCAGTGCAATACACCATAGCAGGACGTAGGGGTTTTACCTCCACAAGAGGGCCCTGAACCTAGGTAATACCTTGTGTCAATCTCTGCAGTGTCGTCCGCAGCGAGCCTGACGAGCACCGTCGCCGGAGCACGTTGTGGACTGTTTGACTCCGTGTTCAGCCCCTTACACGATACCTTGGAGACACCCCTAGTTCCTGGGGACAATGTCCGACAGGCAGCCTTGTAGGCCGCCTGCGCAGCGTTCAGGGCGTCCGAGACCACGCCGCGGATGACAATGGTGCCACCCGAGCCAGGGAGCTTGACGAGGTTGTAGGCGTGGTGGGTCACCGCCATGAATTTGGCGAGGGCGGGGTAGCCGAGTATGGCGTTGTAGGGCAGGCCGATGTGCGCGACGTCGAAGTCGATCAGCTCGGTGCGGTGCTGAGACCCTCTGTCACTCCCGAGAAGGGCCTGGTAGGCATGAGCCGCTCGTAGGGCACCTGCAGCTTCTCGAATGTCTCGACGGAGATGACGTTGAGGCCAGCACCCCCATCAATGAGCGTCTTAGAGACGGCGATGTTGTTGATGGTGGGGGTGTAGACCAGCGGGATGGTGCCGACGGTTGAAGTGGACTTGGGATGGTCACCGGAGTCGAATGTAATGGGGCACTGGGACCACTTGAGGGGCCTGGAGGCCTCGACTCCAGGGAGGGCTGCTGCGACCTCGCGAGCGAGTTGCCTGAAGTGGCGGTTGGAGCGAGGGGCCTGAGCCCCGCCAAGGATGCAAGCGGCTCCACGAGGCACCTGGTAGCCCTCGTCAGCCTCGGCAGGCAGGTTGTCGTTCGCGGGCTGGGCAGCGTTGGCCTGAGGGTTCTGCTGGTAGTTATCGTTGTAGTTGTTGTTCCAGCGTCGCCCCCCGCGGCCTCCGTTTGCCTCGCGAGCCTCGCGAGCCTCGCGAAGCCTCTTGATGTCGAAGCAGTCCTCGGTGGCGTGAGAGTGCCTGTTATGGTAGATGCAGAAGGGACGATCATCCTTCTTCTCAGGTCCTGCGGCTGAAGTGGCAGCTTGACGAGGCTGCTTGGCGTCGGGCTCTGCCGCGAGGACCGCAGTAGTCTTGCGCTTCTTGGAGGATTTCTTCTTCTTGGACCCCTCGGTGGGGTCCCCTGGCTCGTTCTTGACGAACAAGCGGCCCTCTTCAGCCTTGGCGCACTTGTCCGCCAAGTCGAAAAGCTTGACGACGGTGGTGATGTTGTCGTGGATGCCGAGCTTCTCGAGCATCCGCACGTCTATGACCCCAGCCTGGAAGGCCGAGATGACCTGTGCATTGGTGGCGTTGGGGATCTTGTTGCGCACTTGGCTGAAGCGCTGGATGTACTTGCGGAGGGTCTCGCCGGGCTTCTGACGCACGGCGCGGAGGTCGTTGTAGGTGAGGCCGCGCTCGTACGTGCCCTTGAAGTTGGCGACGAAGCACCGGCAGAGGTCCTCCCAGGTGTTGATGGACTCGGCGGGGAGGTTGGTGAGCCATGAGGACGGGGAGTCCTTGAGAGCCATGGGGAACCAGTTCGCCATGACCTTGTCGTCGCTCCCGGCGGCCTGGATGGCCAGAGAGTAGAGCTGCAGGAATTCCAGGGGGTTGTTCTTGCCGTCGTAGCGCGGAGGGAGGTCCGGCCTGAACTTGACCGGCCAGACGACGCGACGGAGGCTGCGAGTGAACACGGCCATCGTTCCGTAGGTGACCGTGCCGTTGGCGAGGGTGGCACGGAGGTGGCGCCCGGCGGTGGCGACGTCCTGGACGGCGCGGTTGTGGCGTTCCTGCCCGCGCTCGATGCTCACGCGTGCGTCCTCAGGGGCTCGCTGCACGATTTGGCAGTCATGCGGCGACGACGCGTGCGATGCAGCGCGGCCGTCGCGAGGAGGAGCCCCCGCTGGAGCAGGTTGCGGTGGAACCGGTGGAGCTGGAGCGGGCGCGGGCTGACGAGGAGGCGCGAGAGGTGCGCCGTGCGCCACGTCCCCCACGAGTGCAGAAGGAACCAAGGAATGAGACGGCGCGGGCGCCGCGGCGCGAGCGGCGCCGATGAGCTCGGCAACGCGGTTGAGCCAGGCCTCCTGAGCCGCCGGCGTGGGGCGGTACTGCAGCAGCTCCTGCGCCATGAGGAGCGCAGTCGCCGGGCTGGGCGCAGGGCGGCCCAGCGAGGAGGCAGCACGGTCCCGCGACGGGTGCAAGGAGGAGGCCTCCTCTTCGCCGAGGTCGTCCTCAGCGTGGTCGACGTCGTCGTCGTCCGGGTGCTCGACGCGGGGCTCGGGGTCGACGCGGCGTTCCGGAGCAGAGCTCCCACGCGGGCGGCCGCGCGGGCGGCCTGCGGGAGCGGTGGCGGCGCTAGCCGTCCGGCGAGCGAGACGTTCGGCACGAGAGCTGGCCATGGCTGTGTCGAGGATGAAGACGCGCCTCAGCCCCCTACCTGGCGGAGAACTGTCCCAGGAACTGGGGGTGTCTCGAGAAGGATCGAGTAAGGGGCTGAACACGGAATCAAACAACCCTCAACGTGCTCCGGCGACGGTGCTCGTCGGACTTGCTGCGGGACAGCACTGCAGAGATGGAGACACTCGGTCTTACCCAGGTTCAGGGCCCTCTTGTGGAGGTAAAACCCCTACGTCCTGCTTTTGTGTATTGCACTGCTTGGAGAGTTCACAGTACAAGGAGAGCTTGTCGAGGTCGAGGTGGCTAACAATGGCTACTTGCTAGTCTTCAGATCTAGGGTTTGGTCTAATAGAGTTGCACCAACCGAAGATCGAACCCTTTGCTTGGACGTGCTCCTCCTCCTTTTATAGGCGTCCTGGACCTCTTCCGCCCAAACATTTGGGCGGGAAGGGCTACCACATGGAGACGAAGGAGGAGGCGCGGTGCACCGTAAAGGTGAAGTCCACCATAAAGGTAAAGCTCGTGGACGCGGTCCACGGCAGAGGAACGGCGTCACCAAAGCTGAAAAGGGGTACCGACCAGCTGGACAGTGGGCTGGCGCTTGCCGAGGTGGGAGGTGACCCACGGTGACGTCGTCC
Source organism: Puccinellia tenuiflora (assembly GCA_012064385.1). Lineage (NCBI taxonomy): Eukaryota > Viridiplantae > Streptophyta > Magnoliopsida > Poales > Poaceae > Puccinellia > Puccinellia tenuiflora. The sequence goes on along the minus strand of QRDG01000391.1, from coordinate 1,574,073 downwards.
TTGGAGCGTAGCTGCAGGCTGTCCCCTTATCACCAAAGGGGCAATACTCGTTGTTCGCTTTGCTTGGCTCCGCTTTGTTGACTGCTTTATACATGGAAACGGCAACTGCGGCGTCGACGTCATCGCGCGTAGGCACGCGCGTCACTCTGCACATGGCGCAGAGCCCATGTGCGCTCTGCCGCGGGGGCAGAGATTGCTTCACGAGGAAGGCGCTTCGCGAGGCAAAAAGCCTCGCCGAGCCCTTCAGCTTGGTCCTTAGCAGAATTGCGGGCGGCGTCGGAGACGCCTTGTCGAGGAGCGATCCCTCGCCAAGGGAGAGAATCCTTGGCGAGGAGAAAAACCCTTCGCGAGGGGAAAATCCTCGCGAAGCTCGCCAGGCTTGGAGAGCCTGGTCCTTAGCAAAAATCATCCAAAGAAATCTTGTGGGCCCTGGCAGGCCGGCCCGTGGTACCCTGGTTTCCACTGTGCCGACACCTTACATCATAAAACATAAGAAGGGTAAAGATAATGTGGTAGCTGATGCTCTCTCTTGGAAGAACATGCTTGTGACACAATTAGATGTGAGAGTTCCTGGTTTAGAGAGCATATGTGATTTATATGTGACTGATCATGATTTTGCAGCTCCTTTTAACATGTGTAGAGATGGCAAAGCTTGGGAAAAATTTCATACACATGATGGATATTTATTTAGAGCTAACAAATTATGCATTCTAGAATCGTCTGTGCATTTGCTATTGTTGCAAGAATCTCATTCCGGCAGTTTGATGGGTCACTTTGGATGAGAGAAGACATTGCTCATGCTCGTTGATCACTTCTATTGGCCTAAGATGAGGCGTGATGTGGACAAATTTGTGAAGTGGTGTGTGACGTGCAACAAGGCTAAGTCCAAACTTAAACCCCATGTTTTGTATACCCCTCTTCCTGCTCCTACTACACCATGGGAAGATATAAGTATGGATTTTGTGTTAGGATTGCCTAGGACCAGGAGAGGACATGATTATATTTTTGTGGTAGTGGATCGATTTTCTAAGATGGCACATTTTATTGCCTGCCACAAAAGCGACGATGCGTTGCATATTGCTAATCTGTTTTTCAAGGACATCGTGCGCTTACATGGAGTACCGAAGACGATTGTTTCTGACCATGATGTGAAGTTCATGAGCTATTTTTGGAAGACACTTTGGGGCAAGCTGGGAACAAAGCTGTTGTTTAGTATGACATGTCATCCCCAAACTGACAATCAAACGGAGGTGGTGAACCGAACACTTTCAACGTTGCTGCGGATAATGATCAAGAAGAATTTGCGCATTTGGGAGGAGTGTTTGCCGCATGTGCAGTTTGCTTATAATAGGGCGGTGCACTCAACCACGCAACTGTGTCCGTTTGAGGTGGTGTATGGTTTCAAACCCATCACGCCACTAGACTTGCTGCCGCTTCCACTACAAGAAAGAGTAAACATGGAAGCATCGAAGCGTGTAGATTTTGTGAGGCAGATACATGAGAAGACAAAGAAAGCAATAGAGAAGAAAGGAAAGTACAATGCTGCTCGTGTCAACAAGAAAAGAAAGGAGGTGATTTTTCAACCCGGCGACATGGTGATGCATGTAAAATGCATACATGAACTTTGCATTATAATTCTCATATTTTCAATCATATTTGCATCATATAAGGGTTATATCATTGTTTTATAATGATTTTGGGGATAATTCACAGTTTCCCCATTTATTTGGAATTAACCCTGCACTGGCAGAAAACCCTATTTTCTATATTTTGATGTTTGAGGGACCCAAACGACGTCCAAATGAGCTGAAAATTTACGGGGATCATTATTTTGGAAGGAGGAAGACCTAGGAGCGAAAGAAGCAAACGAACGGAGGCCGGAGGGCCAAAATAGGGGGCCCCATGCGGCTACAGTACCAGGCCGCGTGGGCCCACCTATTTCTGCCCTCGTGGCCCCGTTTGCGTCGATCCTTCGCCCTGAAGCATCCTCATGACCTAAAAATGCCTATATAAAAGGTCCCCCGACGTTTTCCAGAGGGAGGCGGCGGAGAAACACAAAACCAGAAATAGAGAGACAGAAGGCTGCCTCCGGAGAAGATCGGAGGGGGGAAACGCCACCGGAACCACCTCCGGAGGTCTTCTCCATCCCCCTCCGGAGTCTCCATCAACACCACCTCCAAGACCAGCACCATCTCCATCACCATCTTCATCACCATCTTCGTGATCCACTTCATCCCCCTCATAGTTTGAGATTGGTTGATCCCTAGCCATTGTCTAATTGCTATTTTACATGTTTGTGAATTGCTACTTGTCAGAGGATTGGGCTTTCTCTCTTTGAGAGCTTTCACTTGTCATATTTCATTCTCAGCATTTTACTTTATTGCAAACTCTACACCAAAAACCCAAAAACACTTGCATCATTTAATCATTTTGCTTGTCTAGTGCATAGATAATAAGAGTAGTGCCGCTCTTATTTGAGAGAATAAATACTTATACCTTCTACTCGTCGTGGGATCGATACTATACTTACACATCGAAGACTTCAACGACCCCCTATACTTGCGGGTATCAAGACGTTTTCTGGCGCCGTTGCCGGGGAGTGTAGCGCTTAAGTTTTTTTTCTTGTTTGCACTAGATATTTATTTTCAGTTTTGCATATACTCTAGTTTACTTTCAGTTTTGCATTTAGTTTAGTTTTACTTTCAGTTTTCCATTTATCAAAAACCAAAAAAAAATTTAAAAAATGGAAAAATATTCTAAAAATGCCTGGAAAGTTGCTCGATTTAGAGAATCATATGAAGGGAAAAGATTGGGAATGTTCATGGGGGTTCTAGATATAATTGCTAGTAAACTGCTTAATTGTTATAAGGAAGAAACTTGTTGCTCTGAATACTCTAGACACTTTGAATTCCAATGCCCTTCCAATAAAGATGAACCTGTTATTGCAACTTATCATACATGAAATTATGCTCACTTAGGGATGAAAGAAGTAGAGCAATTCGTTCTTTTCACGAAGGCATATGAATTAAACACCTTCATTAATGAACATGAAACCTGCCCTATAGCTTCTAAATGTAAAGTTACTATCACTAATCTCCTTAATAAATGCATAGATGAATTTGATGAAAATATCTATGTTGTTGACACAAGGAAGAGATATGCCCAAGGAATATCTAATGTTTTACAGGAAGAGGATGATGAAAACATGAGCTTGGAAGAAGAAGTATGTGAAGAAGATGACCATAGCCTAAGCTTGGGGATGCCCATGCAGCCCCAAGAGGAGGACAATGAAGAGCAAGAAGATGTAGAAAATGATGAACAACTAGAGAATGAAGAGAGGAAACATCCACCTTCACCACCTATGGATGAGGGTGATACTCAAGATTTTGCTGATGATAAACTTTGCTTTTGTGATTCTGATGATGAGAAAGAATATGAACCTATGCCTAATAAGAACATTATTGATAATGATTTTAAAAATGATGAAGAACATGGTTTAGACATGCTATATGATAATGCTTTAGATGATGGTCCTATGCTTATTGATAATCCTCCATGTTTAGTGGTTACTACTTTATGTGAGGATAAAAATGATATACTTGCTGCTTGTGATAATACTCTCACTCATGAGAGTCCTACTTTATTTCTGAACTCTCCTATTCACACCATGGAGGAGAAGCTGTTATATGTTGAAAAGTACTTATGTGGGCTGAAATTATCTTACACTAATAACCATTTCACCCATAACCATCATGTTTATGGTGCTTCTTGCAATTATTTTGAGAGGGGAAAACACACTAATAGCTCACATGATAGTTTTAATAATCTTCTATATGTTCCTAAGATTGCAAAGTTGCACCAATCTAATAGTTCTTTTGTCAAATTTACTTCCACTACTTGTAACTATTATAAGAGAGGAAGAAAGGCTTATCTTTATGCTTCCATGTTATTTAAAACACAACCTACTGATCATTACATGCATTGGTTACCGCAAAATGGCTGCTATTTATTCATGTATAAAATGCCAATGCATGGGAAAAGAGTTAGACTTAAAAGTTAATAGTTTAATGTTTTGTGGTGTGTTCCTTATGCTTTAACTTCCAATTCTGTTTGAGCACACCTTTATATCCTTACAACATGTAAAATAACTTTACCTACTGTTTTCTAACAGTTAGTCTAAGATTTTCACTTTTATATAAAATTTAGGAAAGTAAATGAGAAGGATGAGTAATGGAGATGTTGGGGTCGACCTTGAACATGTGTTGTTCATGCCAATGGAACCATTGCAAAGTCTCTATCATTAAAACTTCTCCCAAAGCTAAAACTAAATAAAAAGAGTCAAGTTGTTTGTTTACTACTGTAACCACACCTTTGTATCTTATTTTTCATCTTAATGGCAAGCTTAATCTCTTTTGAAAGATAAGATTGAACAATAGTGATTTGCTGTCCAGAAAACAGATTCCTAAGCTTCACTGCGAAAACTGTTAAAAATCACAGGTGAGGAATTTTGACCTGATATTTTATGACAGCATTATTCAGCTATAAATACATATTTCATTAGTTCAAAGTTTTCTGATTTGAGCAACGTAAGTGCCTCTGAAAAATAACTCTTTATGGGATGTCCAGTTTTTGAAAGATTCTGTCTTTATTTTGCATTACTCTAATTACTTGTGTTTTGTGTGGCTCTATTGATCAAAGAGCAAAGCACAACCATAGTAATATTAGCTAATGTTTAGAATCAACTCATGATATGTCTTTTCTGTAACTATGGAGACTTAATTTATGGAGACACTAACCCCTCTAATCAAGTTTTATGATGAGTTATGTGTGAAGAGAACTTTCAAGTGGAAGAGTTGAGGGTGATAAACAAAGATCAAGAGGGACAAACACTCAAGCTTGGGGATGTTACCCCTAGGCTCACCCTACCTACAAGAATTTAAGCTTGGGGATGCCAAGCCACCTCACTTCAACCATCTTGATACCAAGTAAGTAAGCCTAGCTATATGGCTATAAAGAAAGCGCTTTACAGGACGCAACCCGGTTGTTTTTACTTTTGATTTTTTTTGTGTCCTCTTGCTGTAACAAGAGACTTAGTTTTTAGTTTAGTTTCTGGAATAATTAATAAAGTGCCAAGTTTTACCCATTTTGGTTTGAAAAAGTTGCTATTTCTATTCGGAGATTTCATTCCAGCACAGGTCTGTGCACGGTTTGATTTTTAGTTCTTATTCAGTAACTCCGAATGAGCTGATATTTTTACTGTAACTGTAACTTTTCATCCTCTGTATGCCTGAATTTGTTCAGAATTTTTCGACAAGTTAAATAGGACAGAAAAATACGTTTTGCTGCTGCTGGTTTTCTGGACAGATTCTGTCCTATATAGTTTTATGCATAGTTTGAACTTTTGAGTTGAATCTTTTCGATCCAATTGAGTTTATGAGTAGGAATACAACATTATACACTCTCTGATCATTCATATGTATTTTAGTCCATGGATTATATGCAGCAACTCTTCTAATATCACCCCACAGAAAAGAAATGGGAGAAACAGTGTTTTGAAGTTTTTTCACAGGGATTGGAGGAGATGCACCATGAGTTATCCAAGGATGGTGAAAACCATAAGCTTGGGGATGTGGAGAACATCCCCACTGAACCAAAATACTCTCGGTTTGCACACGTCTAACTTCTGTTTTTCTATCAATGCACTTTATCGCATAAACTTGGAGTGTCTTTTATTTGTTTTTGTTTTGATTTTTGTTTTGTGAGACCACCACTCTTTCATTTCTTTATGAAAGAGCTACTGGAAATATGGGTGTAAATATCTTGCATGCTTTCATTGTATTGGGAAAAGGGATGTCTAAGTTGATTTTTAATGACACATATAGTTGCATGATTCATGAGCTTCTTTATCTTTACCTAATATAATAAAGGAAGAGTTGTTTCTCCCAAATTTTTCGTCCAACTTTTATATTACCCTTATTTTCGAGCATAATTACAAACACTACCACCGCTAATGTGAAAACACGTTTCATCCATGTTCCTAAATAAACCAACAAAGCCTCCGTTGTCGTTATCCTCCATCGCCCCTTACCCGATGACCGAGCTCCTCCCTGCGCTCCATGGCCATCTGCGGTAGTCGGCGTTCCGCGCCAGCCGCGATTCCTCCCGTGGTTGCAGCCTTCCCGCGGTGGTCCTGTGACCTACAGCTCCTCCACATCGCCCCGTCTCCTCTACACATGCCGGCCATGGCGCCCCCGGCGGTGGCGAGGTTGCTGTGCTGTCGAGGGCGAGCAGCTTCAGCTAGCAATGTCCCGTGAGTTCCTTGGGGCCGGTCTGGACGCCAGAAGCCGCGCGAAGACGGCGAGGTCCGGGAACGGCGAGATCCAGCGACTCTCAGATCATACTCCGACACGAGCGCTGTCCTCCGATGCCATATCTGCTCGAAATCCTTTCCTTTTTCGGCAAGGCGTCGGGACACTTCGCTCGCTCCCTCCACCTCCTTCGGCGAGGCAGCCGCCCTCCCGTCCTCCCTCCGGAAGAGCATGGATTGATTGGTGTCCCCAGTGCGCAGCCACTCCGTCCTGTATTTCCAGCGCTAAGTGGAGGCAACGGGGTGAGGGGATTAGTAGGTAAGCTAATTACCCGACGGCCGGTTTGTCGCTGGCGAGAAGTGGGGCGCGGTGTCGGCAGCAAGGGAACTAGCAGCAGCGAGCAATAGGACCGGTGCATCCGAGGGGAAGCGGGGCGCAGTGTCGGCAGCACGGGAACTAGCAGCAGCGAGCAATAGCACCAGTGCGTGCGAGGGGATGCGACCTCTAGCGAGGCCGCGGTCGAAAAATAGCAGAGCGAGGTGCCGCGGTGGACGAGAGCAACCAGCGTCAAGCTTGCATGGCGGCGCCGCTTCGCGCTTGGTGCAGTCATCAGAGAACCAATGGCTCAAAAGTCAGAACTAGCGATTGGGGATTTTGCTCAATGCGGTACGTTTTTTTTACGTGAAGGAGATGTTGGAAAAGTGATCTGATGATTGGGCTCCAGCTTTAAGGCCCAATTAAGCGTGTGGCACTTTTGATCTGGTATTTGCCGCGAGCCGCATCTTACTGTTCACTTAAGAAATATGCAGTTTTAAAGTAAGAATTAAGAAGTTAGCATTGGAGACGTCTATAATGAATTGCACGGGCTTGACATCTATTTTTCAAAATGTACTTTTAATTGAAGTCTTTATTTAAACCTAACTAGGTCGATTAAAAAATAGCAATTCTCAGTCACGTGATTATAGCTGTTAGATCAAGTATATATCTACACAAAATTTTATTACATCATTCTCATCGGTGATGTAGAAATAATTGTTTAGTCATCTAAAAAAATAAGACAACTTTTTAGCATGGGAAAAGTATCAAGCATATATATACACATAGAGAAGTTTAAGCTCTCGGCCTTTGCATCCACGATATACCGCTAAGAGCATTGCTAATTTGCATATACCGAGTATAGCAACAGGAGAGAGAAGGTATTAGCGATCCCAATTTTTTTATCAATCAACTCAATGACATACTAGGACTGAGGGGACACGGCGGGTCAGCAAGAATCTTGGAGGTGGCATGGTTCACATTTTAATGGGACAAAAAGGATTAAATTGGTCAATCTAAAGCTAAAGGTTAGCCGGATTTGTAAAAATTATGAGTAGGAGAGCATTTATGTAAATGCTCTTGGAGCTACTATTTTGGCCTAGATTGCTAAAATTGTAGTTTCTACAAATCGGGGTAAAATATACCAATGCTCTTGGAGATGCTCTAAGCCACACCCTGGGCAAAATTAAATATCAATGTCAGAATTCCTACACTTCGATCCATTCTTTTTGCTATGTTAGCTTGATATCCATCTGGATAGGAAAAATGTTATACATGGGTCAATTGACTTTGGGGAAAATTTGGATCGTGCCGATGTTTTTTTAGCAGAAAATTGATTTTTTTTAAACCCGTTGCAACGCACGGGCATGTTTGCTAGTGAGTAATAATTTGCAAACGCTTTATCATGAGCTATCTTTTATTCATGTTTTGATGATGTATGTTATTTCACCTTGTTTGACATGAATTAGTTAGTTCTATGGACACTCATGCATGCATCTAGATGGTCATCTTTCTCCCTTTTGCTAGCCCAAAAATTCCAACAAGTAAAAACTTGTTTCCAACACCTTAAACCCAAGTTTTTCCAGTGAGTCCACCATATCTACCTATTAGCTTTATGCTATTCCAAGTATGTTTATCATGTTATTTGTGTTATCTATACCTCTAAATGAAACTGATTATGTTATTTAATGTAATGGGAAAAGTTGGTTAAAAAGCTCTCGCGAACTTGATGCACACTTTACTTTTATTGCATTCAATAAATATGAACCTTTGTGATTAATATTATGATGATAGTGGCTTGATAAATGTTTAATGTTGGGAGTGAGCCCATATGTGCTGTCACATGCAAAGCTTTCAACATGTTCCATCATTTATTTAGTTGATATCATGTACTTTTGTTTATGGATGCCTATCATGATGAAATAATGTGGAAATAAAGTAAGTTTAAATGAGTTTGTATAAATGGTTAGAGAGAAACCTGGGCCGTTAATCTAAGCCATGCATCATTCATGGTGGAAATTTACTTACATGCTATTTTGAACTTTCTGTGATACACCCTACAATAAAAAGCTAAATCAAGTGGTAAATAAAAAGGGTGTTGAGGTTGTTCATTATGTTTGTTTGTCTTGTTGTTTTGATGTGGGCTTGATCCATATCATGGGACAAGAGGTACCCTAGTTGAGGCTCTTGATGATACCATTATTACTTACAATGATAGATAACTTAAACTTCCTTTGTTTCACAAGTTGAGTAATCATGGTGTAGGTACTTGTATTCAAGGGGCATGAGACATCTAACCTTTACTATTATCAAAGCCACTACTCATATTTGCTTTCACATTAAACTTTAATCATTCAAGATGCTATGATAGGGGAATGAGAGCTTGACACCAAGTATTACCATTGCATTCAATAACTTAAGTAGAATAGTTTGGAGGATAGATGAAACTTATGCATGTTTTACCTCTACTCATTTATATATCTTTTCCAAAGTGTCCACCTTTTATATTCAGATTTTCATCTTCACTCTATGACCTATGTAGGATGTTCTTACTTATCATATTGCATACATGTGGTCCATATTACTATCTTTTATGTTACACTTTGTGAACTATCATTGAACATCCTTGCATTGAATACTTGGCATCACTTTATAAACTGTTTGCATATTGCTACTTCTTTGAATAATGAATCATTTGACTTTATGTAGCAGTAGCAATCATCTTTTATATCCATGTTGTGATTATATTGCAAAGTTCATGTTAGTTTTATCACTTTCATACTCGAGGACGAGCATGAGTTAAGCTTGGGGATGTTGATGCATGTAAAATGCATACATGAACTTTGCATTATAATTTTCATATTTCAATCATATTTGCATCATACAAGGGTTATATCATTGTTTTATAATGATTTTGCGGATAATTCACAGTTTCCCCATTTATTTGGAATTAACCCTGCACTGGCAGAAAACCCTATTTTATATATTTTGATGTTTCAGGGACCCAAACGACGTCCAAATGAGCTGAAAATTTACGGGGATCATTATTTGGAAGGAGGAAAACCTAGGAGCGAAAGAAGCAAACGAACAGAGGCCGGCGGGCCAAAATAGGGGGCCCCACGTAGCTACAGTACCAGGCCGCATGGGCCCACCTATTTCTGCCCTCGTGGCCCCGTTTGCGTCGATCCTTCGCCCTGAAGCATTCTCGTGACCTAAAAATGCCTATATAAAAGGTCCCCCACGTTTTCTAGAGGGAGGCGGCGGAGAAACACAAAACCAGAAACAGAGAGACAGAAGGCTGCCGCCGGAGAAGATCGGAGGGGGGAAACGCCGCCGGAACCACCTCCGGAGGTCTTCTCCATCCCCCCTCCGGAGTCTCCATCAACACCACCGCCAAGACCAGCACCATCTCCATCACCATCTTCGTGATCCACTTCATCCTCCTCATAGTTTGAGATTGGTTGATCCCTAGCCATTGTCTAAGTGCTATTTTAAATCTTTGTGAATTTCTACTTGTCATTGTTTTGTGGGGAGATCATAGTTTCAGATTGTGTTGTATCACTTGTACCACTGAATCTTATCGTGTCTTGGCGTTGTGAGTAGTTCTCTCATGTTCCTGGGGGTATAGGATAAATTGGCAATGATTTTTATATGACATGTGTTGGTATTTTGTCTAGTTTTTATCTTTGATGTAATTCTATGATGGTGTTGTGCGAACGTCGACTGCATATCACTTCACCTATAATGGCATATAGGAGAACACCATAATGTGATGAATTGAGGAGGACTTAGGGGGACATGCAAACCTGAGACCGAGTTATGAAGTTACTTTATGGGGTATTAGTATCGGGGACCTTAAAGATTAATGCTATGGTGGGACTTTATGTCTTAATAACTCTTGTGCAATTATTTATTTGGCCACATGATCCATCATAAGAGGTTTAGTTATTTATTTAGCTATTCCTAACTATGGCTCCGTCCAAAGAAGATTAAAACTTGACAAAATGTTTACCTTGTTGTTCTAAAAATATTTATGCCATGAAGTCTAAGTAGCCCTTGGGAACTCTCTCCACCTATAAGAAACACACACTTGAGCTTGTCCTCTTGCTGCATAGAGGATTGGGCTTTCTCTCTTTGAGAGATTTCACTTGTCATATTGCATTCTCAGCATTTTACTTTATTGCAAACTCTACACCAAAAGCCCAAAAACACATGCATCATTTAATCATTTTGCTTGTCTAGTGCATAGATAATAAGAGTAGTGACGCTCTTATTTGAGAGGATAAATACTTATACCTTCTACTCCTCGTGGGATCGATACTATACTTACACATCGAAGACTTCAACGATCCCCTATACTTGTGGGTATGACATGGTTTGCGTACACTTTCGTAAAGACAGATTTCCTGTCTTGCGCAAGTCTAAGTTGATACCACGAGGTGATGGTTCATACAAGGTTCTTGCCAAGATAAATGACAATGCATACAAGATAGATCCTACTACAAGTGAGTTTGGCATAAGTAATACATTCAATGTTGCTGATTTAACGCCATATGATGGAGAAGACTTTGCTGCGTCGAGGTCGACACCTTTGGAAGGGGGGAGGATGATGAGGACATCCCTAGTTCTTTACCATCTTTTCCTAAAGACGATGTTGCTGCTCAAGCTCCAAATAATGAAGTTTGGATTGGTCCTATGACTAGGGCACGTGCAAAGCTACTTGGCCAACAGGTGAATTCGTACTTAAGTGATATTCATGATTATGAGAATTTTATACTACCTAAGTCTTTGTATTTGTCTATGATCAGATATGAGGATGGCGCAAGCATTGCACATGGGGAAGGAGAGTTTCAGCAAGAAGAAGAAGAGATGATTTCCAACATATGAGTGAGGGAGAAGAGGGAGGCAGGCGCATCACCAAGAGAGGGAGATCATGCGTAGCAAGCTACGATGGCGCACCAGGACATCCAATGTAACGCCCCAAGATCGGTATTATGCAGATTTTAGCGTTCCAGCCAAATCCGCATAATAACGATCCTAAAGGACGCCCACCAGGCATAACGTGCACGTCGCAACACACACGTTATGCGGGTGGAATTGTGATAACATTACAACAGTTCTCGATGGAACCCACAAAAGAACATATATACAACAACGACTCACCGAGTCAAGAGCAAAGATACAATACAAAGATCCAAATAACAACGGAAGCGGGTAGCGTCCGACTACGGACAAGATACAAATTGGACTAAGAGTCCTGAAGATAAGCAAAGGCACCATATCCCTACCCAGGCCAAGCCGGAGGGATTCCCAAGCTAACGTCGTCAGACTTCAAACCTGTTTGGCTGCATTGGAATAGCAGCCCCGAAGGGGTCAGTACTAGTAGAAGTACTGGCAAGTAATACTCACAAGATATCAAAGCTGGAATTCCGGGGAAAAGGGGTTAGCGATTGAGGCGGCCGCAAGCAGCACTAACAACCTATAGAGACACACTACAACAATCGTCTAATAAAGAGGAGGTAAGAGAGCGCATAGGTAACCAACTATACTAACACCAAACATAACCCAGCCAATTCCTTACCAGCCCGGTTAACCACGAGCAGCAAGCCCAAAGGCACTCACACAGTTGGCAATTTTATATTTTATTATTGAAGTAGTTCTATCTTACTAATCAATTTATTAACATCAGGTGTAAGTTGTCTATGATCTTGTTAGCCAGCACATTTCACCAAGTCGTCCATAACCGCGGACACGGCTTTTCGAAAAGATTTAACCCTGCAGGGGTGCACAAATGTAACCACACGCACTTCAACCCTTTGCGCCATGCAATTAGCACACTTCCGGGGTATGCTGGCAGGGTATCCGACGCTACACTTTCCTTCACTACCACACTTGTCCAGGGAACCACCTAGCTAGGTCTGATCCACCTTGAAAGTCCGGCCGAAGCTCCGAGATGGGCCTAACCGTTGCGTGGACGGTGTCGGGAGGGAACACTCATACGATTGCCCCTCCTTCCACATGCGATAAACGCCACGTGCCGCAAGCCCTACCGTAAGTAACCATCATCGTATAAGTCCCGGAGGCGTCCCATCCGTACCTGCAACAATATAATAAAGCGCCGCGCAAATGGAAACACCCGAACTACTTGTGGCGCCCTGGACAAGGCTGCAGATCCGGTACTAGGTCGAGGGGAGTCCCATTTCCTCCCACATGTGGGTAGTGCGCTCAGTCTTGGATCAGAGGACAAGAACTCGGGTCCTAGGCGACACTAGCAGAACAAATCACCACGATTGGCCTTCCGCCGGTGCCTTATCTTTATTAAGTATATCCCTTCGCCAAACATTAAAGATTATCATGTGAATTTAACCCAACTATCAAATTATAACAAGACTAGAACATGACTCGAGCAAAACAACCTAAGCATGCACTACGACTCGCAAGGCCAACTAGATAAACAAGCAACAGGGTAGTAGGATGTGGGGGTGGTGGCATATCAGGGCTGCAAGGGAAACATGCATATAGGATCGGGACACAAGCATCGCAATATAAGGCTAGCAAGGAACAAAAGATAGGAGGTGTAAGAGACAGAAAACAAGCCAAGATAGCAAGGGAGTATCACTTGCCTGCAATCCGGTAGAGGTAGCAGAACCTGTCGTTGCTCACATCAACTCATCGTCCTATTCCCGAAGAAGCAACAAACACTGGAAACAGAAAGATGCATTTTACTCTACGGCAAAAGAAGCGGCATGTTGATGACATGATGCATGCATGACATGGCAAGACATGAGGAGATGCAACTATAACAAATTTAAATGGAACCGAGATTCCGACATTTAAATATATGGTTCAAGTTGTTTTTCTAACCGTCAAAATTAAATGTTAATTAACAGGTCTAACAATGCATTGGTGAGCTACACAAAATTAAATGGAACGGGGACATTATTTAAATTTTATTCCCCTCTCATTCCATATTTAATTATTTAGGTGTTATACAAAAATACAACTAAAGTGCAACCTACATGATGCAAACATGAGCATAGATAGCATATTCAAATTCATTACATTTTTCTGATCAACTTTCATATATAACTCTTTTAGTTTGGACTTATGGATTAAAAGATATGTCATAAACATATTTTGCAAAAATAAAACAGAAAAAAAAAAGGGTGGCTTATGCCGAAGCTGGGATTTGATCTCAGGTCTGCAGGGAAGAGGAGAAGGGATGCAGCCACTGGGGTAACTCGCTGATGGTGGTAGAGAATGGATTCGAATTTTACAAGAGGGAACAGGAGCGGCGTTAACTGAATAAAAAGAGGAAAAAGGGGAGGTGCAATGCTCTGCCTGGGAATTGAACTTCGGCGGGCTGGATAGAGAAGCAAGGGCGCAGCCACTGGGCTGGCTCGGTGGTGGTGATAGGTTCCGGATCTGACAGTACATGAAGCATAGTGGTGAAGTTAACTGAAAAAGCAAACAGCAAGCTGCGCTCTTTCAGGTTCAGAGAAACGACGGCGACGAGATGCAGCAGCGTTGCTGCAGATCGAGTGGACAGGGTGCAAGCTGGGTGCTGGGGTGTGCGTGCAAGGTGCAGGAGGAGCTGGGCGCACGCCGGGGTGCTGGTGTGTGTGGGGATTGGGCCAACATGGGGTGCACAAGCTGCAGGACACGGACGAGCTCGTCCATGGCGGACAGAGTTCACGCACGAACGGATCGACGACCACAGCGACGGAATCGAGAGGGGAAAGGGGAGTAAGGTACGGCTCACCTCGGGGAGGCAGAGGGCGAGCTCGAGAGGTAGGAGGAGGACGGAGTCGACGTAGAGGAAGGAGACGACGGCGACCTTGGTGCTCCCGGCGGACGGTGTAGGGGAAGTCGTGGACGGCGGCCGTACTGAAGACGAGGAAGCGGCGATCGTCCTGGGGCGGCTCCTGTCTTGCTGCTGCGTCGGTCTTGAGGCAGACGGCGTCCTCGTGCGATTCCCGTGCTCGGAGGTCCTTCGCGGCATCCACGTCGTCGGCTTGGTGGAGCTTCAATTTCTGGCCATGGTGGTCTCTCGGGAGGAAAAAAAAAACAGAGGAAGGAGGGAGAGGGAGAGAGGGAGAAGAGTGGCGGCGCGAGGGAGGGAGAGGGAGATGCGAGCTAGGGTTTGGAAGGGGCCGGCTTGGCTTGCTTTATAGAGGAGGAAAGGTGGTGCAGGCGTGGCATGGCGATGGGGGGGAAGCGCGGCTGACGGCAAGCTGCGAGGGCGACAGCGACGTGCGCGACGGCAGCAAGAGGGATTGGGCCAGATTGGGCCGGGTAGAAGGAAGGAGTGATGGGCTATAAGAAAGGGTGGGCTCCGGCTTGCTAGGAAATTTTCAGGTTTTTCCCAATTCGAAATTAGGAAAAGGGGAAGAAAAGATAGGGAAAAGGATAGAAAGATTTAGGGAAGAAAATAAGAAAAGAAAAGAGAGAAAGAAAAACCAAAGGAGAGATGGGAAAAGAAAAAGAAAGAGAGAGAAAAGAAAATGCGAGAAGTTTGCAAACAAAAATAGGATTTCATAAAATAAAAATAGGGTTTGTTAAAATAAAATTTTGATTTATTATTATTTTGTTAAAAAAATGCAAGGTGATTGAAGCATGATGTCATGACGATGCAAAAAGAAAAGAACAAGCAAAAATCTAATTTGGGGGAAACCCCGGGGCATTACATCCAAGGGATGATCACATACGTCTAAGGTGCACCACATGAGGCCTGCGTGCCGGTTGGACCGAACCCAAGATGGGTCGGATTGTATTCGAGTTCGAGTCGAACTAAAGTCGAGTCCAAGTCCTAGTCGGCCGCCCAACTATTATAAGATATGGGGGTGCGCCCCAAGTTCCCTAGACCACATTTTGCTTGAACTCTAGATCAGATTGCTGCAAGCATTCATCTATATTCGTGTCCCTCTTTGTTGCGATCAGGAATACAACCTCTCCACTTTGTTTCGATCTCGAGATTATTGCTACCAAAGTTTGAGTGTAATCTGTTGTTCCACTGGGAATTAGTAGATTGCAAACCGCTTATAGTCGGTGGCTACGTTGCTCAAGTGTGTGGTGTCACGAATATCCATTGGGTTGAAGAGTTGTTGCATTGGCAACTGGGAACAGCCGGAGAGTTCGACAGCATCTCGCAAGTTATCTTCACCAATCCATCAAGTTCATCATCAGCTCACTGAGAAGATCAGGCAACTCCTTATCATCTATAATGAAGTTCGGATTGGTCGTATGACTAGGGCACGTGCAAAGCTACTTGGCCAATAGGTGAATTCGTTCTTATGTAATATTCATGATTATGAGAATTTTATACTACCTAAGTCTTTGTATTTGTCTATGATCAGATATGAGGATGGCGCAAGCATTGCACATGGAGAAGGAGAGTTGCAGCAAGAAGAAGAAGAGATGATTTCCAACATATGCGCGAGGGAGGAGAGGGAGGCAGGCGCATCACCAAGAGAGGGAGATCATGCGTGACAAGCTAAGGTGGCGCACCAGGACATCCAAGGGATGATCACATACGTCTAAGGTGCACCACATGAGGCCTGCATGCCGGTTGGACCAAACCCAAGATGGGTCGGATTGTATTCGAGTCCCAGTCGAATTAAAGTCGAGTCGAAGTCCTAGTTGGTCGCCCCAACTACTATAAGATAGGGGGTGTGCCCCAAGTTCCCTAAACCATGTTTTGCTTAAACCCTAGATCGGATTGCTACAAGCATTCATCCATATTCGTGTTCCTCTTTGTTTTGATCAGGAATACAACCTCTCCACTGTAACGCCCCAAGATCGGTACTATGCAGATTTCAGCGTTCCAGCCAAATCCGCATAATAACGATCCTAAAGGACGCCCACCAAAACAATAGTTCTCGACGGAACCCACAAAAGAACATGTATACAACAACGACTCACAGAGTCAAGAACAAAAGATACAATACAAAGATCCAATTAACAACGGAAGCGTGTAGCGTCCGACTACGGACAAGATACAAATTGGACTAAGAGACCTGAAGATAAGCAAAGGCACCATATCCCTGACCAGGCCAAGCCTAGCCGGAGGGATTCCCAAGCTAACATCGTCAGACTTCAAACCTGTTGGCTGCATTGTAATAGCAGCCCCAAAGGGGTCAGTACTAGTACAAGTACTGGCAAGTAATACTCACAAGATATCAAAGCTGGAATTCCGGGGAAAAGGGTTAGCGATTGAGGCGGCGACAAGCAGCACTAACAACTTATAGAGACACGCTACAACTTCCGCCTAATAGAGAGGAGGCAAGAGAGCGCATAGGTAACCAACTATACTAACACCAAACATACCCAGCCGATTCCTTACCAGCCCGTTTATCCTACGAGCAGCAAGCCCAAAGGCACTCACACAGTTGGCAAATTTTATAAGTTATTGTTCAAGTAATCTATCTTACTAGTCAAGTTATTATTATCAGGTGTAGGTTGTCTATGATCTTGTTAGCCAGCATCATCACCAAGTCGCCCATAACCGTGGGCACGGCTTTTCGAAAAGATTTAACCCTGCAGGGGTGCACAAATGTAACCACACGCACTTAAACCCTTGTTGCCAGCTATTAGCGCACTTCCTAAGGTGTGCCGGCAGGGTATCCGACGCTACACTTTCCTTCACTACCGCACAAGTCCAGGGAACCACCTAGCTAAGTCTGTCCCACCTTGAAAGTTCGGCCGTAGATCCGAGGTGGACCTAGCCGATGCGAGAACGGCTTCGGGAGGGAACACTCATACGATTGCCCCTCCTTCCACACTTGATAAACGAACGCTCCGCAGCCCTACCGTAAGTAACCATCATCGTGTCGGAGGCGTCCCATCCGTGTACCTGCAACAATATAAAGCGTCGCGCAAATGGAAACACCCGAACTAAGTTGTGCAGATCCTGTACTAGGTCGAGGGGAGTCCCATTTCCTCCCACATGTGGGTAGTGCGCTCAGTCTTGGATCAGAGGACAAGAACTCGGGGTCCTAGGCGACACTAGCAGAACAAATCACCACGATTGGCCTTCCGCCGGTGCCTTATCTTTATTAATTATATCCCATCGCCAAACATTATAGATTATCATGTGAATTAACCCAACTATCATATTAAAGCACGACTAGATAAAGATATCAAGACTCGAGCAAAACAACCTAAGCATGCACTACGACTCGCAAGGCCAACAAGATAAACAAGCAACAGGGTAGTAGGATGTGGGGGTGGTGCATATCAGGGCTGCAAGGGAAACATGCATATAGGATCAGGACACAGGCATCGCAATATAAGGCTAGCAAGGAACAAAAGATAGGAGGTGTGTGAGACAGAAAACAAGCGAAGATAGCAAGGGAGTATCACTTGAGGTAGCAGAACCTATCGTTGCTCACATCAACTCATCGTCCTATTCCGGAAGAAGCAACAAACACTGGACAATGGAAAAAAATGCATTTTACTACTACGGCAAAAGATCCAGCATGTTGATGACATGATGCATGACAATTTAAAGGTTGTCCAATTTTATTCCCTAACACATGGCAAATCATTTTAAATGGGATCGGAGAACAATATAGATGCACCGGACAAATCCCATAATTAGTTGACTTAATTCGACTAAATGGATAAAGGTGCGATGTTGATTAATGATGCATGATTTTAGAAGATACGGATCTATATGACATATAAGGGTTTAGGGTTGGGGTCACACACGGAAACGAGGAACTTCGGATTCGGAACCACCGTCTTCGGGTCGTAGTCGAAGTAGTCGTCGTAGTCGAAGTAGTCGACGTCGTGGAAGTAGTCATACTCGGGTCGTCGTCGTGAATGACCTTGGCGTTCTGGGCTTCGGGGTCGTCGGGGTTCCACGGCATCGGGGTACTCGGGCACCGGTCTTCACGGACGCGCACGAAGGCGGCCGGCACAAACGGACACGGATAACTTGTCGCATTTCCGGTGTCGGGGTAGAACTTGTCGGGTTCACGGAGGCGTAGCACTTGGCGGGTCTTCGGCTTCACGGAGTCGTTCACGACGGGGACGGGGATCGGGCTTCACGGTGCTTCACGACGGGAATCGGAAACGAGCTTCCCGACGGGAACAGAAATGGGAATGGGGAACGCGTCGGGGAACAACGGAAAACTGGCGTCAGGAAGGAAACGGGGATCAACCGGGAAAACTCCCCGTCGGGAAACAGGCACCGGGAAACAATGGAGAACCATCGGGATCCGCACCGGGATCGGGAGAAGCCGGGGACGGGAAACACGGGCACGGCGGCGGGTGTCGGGGAAGCACACGGAGACGGGGAGCACAACGACAGGGAATGGAAGCAGCGGGGACAGACACGACACGGACACGGAAGAGCAGCAGCAGCACGACATGGCATCGGAGGCACCACGGGGCAGCACGGCAGCAAGGTGGTCGGACGGAGGAGCTGCGGGGTGAGATCAAGCTCCTGGCGACGCAGCTCTGGCCGGAGCAGAGGAGGCGATGGGGAGGGAGATGGCCGGAGGAGGGAGGGAAGCAGGGGAGCCGAGGTGCGCAGGCGCGGGGAGAGAGGGGAGGCAGGCGACGGCTGGGAGCTCGAGGTCGAGGGAGGAATGGGAGCGGGTTGGGTGTCGTGGTGGTGTCACGGCAGATGCCATAGGATGGCTTGAGTTGTGGGGCCGATGGACGCTGGAGGCACCCGGGGTGGGCTTGTGCGCACGAACACGCACACAAAGAACACAACACACACGGTTTTACCCAGGTTCGGGGCTCTCGTGAGGAGATAACACCCCTACTCCTGCCTGTCTGATCTATATACGTGGATTACAACTGAGTTACAAGCGGCTCCTTGAGCTGTACGTGATGAACGGCAAGCTCTAAGCTCCTACCGAGTCTCGGGGCAACTTTCTCGCTCTCTACTGGCTACGAAACAAATGCTTCAGTTTGTATGCGTGAGGCAGGTATCCGTCCGTGTAAGAGGAGCCCCTGGTGCTCGTTATAAAGGGAAGCCCAGGGCACACGTTTAGGGCTGACGTCGGTGCTGGCGTAGCCCGCACTGTGGCCACGTCCGGTCCTCTGACTGCCTCCGTCACCGCGGCGTGGCGCGTCCCATCTATCTCCTCCAGCGCACTGCTCCCTGGTACCGCTTCGGTCAGCGGCATGGAGGTCTATCACTCTGGTCAAGTGGCCTCGTCCCATCGTGCAAGTGGCTCGGCACCTGCCCCGTGATTGTAGGGACAAGACGTGAGCCTTGACCACGGTCCGAGGTATCCTCCTTATCCGGCATAGGCATGCCGAATACTTTGTAACTCGGTTTTGCCTTCCCTGCACACAAGAAGAACAAAGGAAGATCCGACATATAACATGCATGGACCGACATACCAATATGTCGGTTAGTCTTGACCCGGTCAACCCTGAGTATGCCGGTACAGTTATGTCGGTTTCAGTGATCCGGTCAACTCCGAGTCAACCCTTATATCGGCATCTCGCCCATATCCGGGGGTTGCCCCCCGACATTAGTCCCCGAAGCTGGCGCGGTCCTGCAGCCTCGGATGAAGGGCCACGGCAGGTTTACCCGGAAACCAGCATCCTTAGTTGATCTCCGACATAACATATGCCGGCGAAATTCACATGTCGGAAAGCACTTTGTATCCCAACTTGATATCTCATCTTGCGTCAGATCGTTCCGACTTACGGGAAAAAACCCCATGGCTCCTCCGAGTCATCGGTTCACTCCGTGGCAGAGCATCTCTGCTTGACGCCTCGGTCTCTGTGCACGGATGGACATGCCACGGGCATGCGTGCCACCTATGTGACGCCGGTCGTTTCGGCCGCTGTGCCCACGTAAGCACTTGAGTGCACCCTTGACCACTCCGCCGTGCGTCGCCTCGGGTCTCGCCCTGATCGCGTGTTCCACCCTTAGACCGTTGGCCTCCTGTGGCCCATCGTGGGGCAGATCATGCGGCAGTTAAGCCGCTGCGGGAATCGTGGCAAAGATCGTGGGGCCGTTAATCCCCGTCCGTTACGGGGATCGTGTGCAGAAAATCACGCGCCCACGATCTCCTCCGCCGTTAATAAATAGGGGGAGCGGGGTAGTTCTTTCTTCCCCTCCGCATTCGCTTTCCATCTCCTTGCCTCCTTCTCCAGCGCACAGAGCATCGCGCCGCCGCACGCTCCGACGCCGCCGACACGCACCGACGCCGCCGACGCACCGACGCCGCCGACGCGCAGCAAGCAGACTCTCGCCGCCGTACGCCGCAGCACCACGGTAAGCTCCTCTTCTCCTCTCCGTCCTTCTTCTTCCTCCATCCCTGTTTCTTCCTAGTTCATCATGTTTCCTCACTGCCGCGCCGCACCGCGCACCGCCGGTGACCTCGCGGCCGTGGTTGCGGTGTGCCGCCGGTGGATTAGCCGCCGTAGCATTTCTTTTATTCCTCTTCGCTTCTCTTCTGGATCTAGAACTTGTTCACATCTTCGCGTATTTTTCTTCCCTTTTTCTTTCTGTTTTCACTATGGCATACCTTGCTCACCGCCGGTGAACCTTTCTTTGCAGATCTCGGTAACCTTTCACCAATATGTCGGACGACGCCGCTCTCGAGGTGGTTGACTCGGTTGAAGAAAGCACAGTGGAGGGATCCACTCGGGCCTCCTGGGAAGGTTCCGATGTCGGAAGGGCCGAGATAGACTGGCTAGTCCGGACGCGACGGATCCCGCCCGGAGTAGAGTGCCGAGTGCCAGGCACCGAGACAGCGCCGAGTCTCAAGGAAGGCGAATATGTCGTCTTCGTCGCGCACTTCGAGCGGGGATTCGGATTACCCGCCAGCGTGTTCTTCCGAAACTTCCTCGACAGTTTCGGTCTCCAACCTCATCACTTACCAGCAAATGCCATCACCACCTTATCCTCCTTCGTCTCCTTCACCGAGGGCTATCTCGGCCTCAAGGCCACCGTCCGCGCGTGGTCCAAGTATTTCTCCTTCCGGAAGCAGGTTATTCCGAATCCTGCTGACCCGACCTCCCCCAAGATGATGACCCAATGTGGGGCCGCCACGGTCACACCTCGGCGCAGCTCAATCTTCCCCCGGATCTACAGCTTGGAGTCATGCCGGAAATGGCAGCGCTCCTTCTTCTATGTCAAGAATTCGACCGACGTCGATCTGATTAACTTGCCGAATTTCGTCATCGTCCCCCCTACGGCGCAACTCAATTGGGGGTACAATCCAACCGATAAAGAGATTGAGGTCAACCAGATCCACGAAATCGTGAAGCAACTCAGAGGAGAAGGGTTGACTGCTGACGACCTGTTGGCGACATTCATTAGCCGCCGGGTCTTGCCCCTTCAGCGCCGAGTCCACAAGATTTGCCACATGAGTGGCCCTCTTGATCCGACCCGGATAAGCACCGTCGAGCTGAACAAGGCCCAGATCCGGCAGCGGGTCAAGGCCATAGCCCGGACGAAGATGACGGAGGAGTGGGAGTGGGGCAAAGAACCTCACAGCCGGAGCAACCGTCCGCCCCAGGTAAGTAACTTGAATTGACATATACCTTCCGCCGACGTAAACTCTTATGTCGGTTCCCCTTTTACATTTGGCCTTAAACTTTCTCTGTTTCCACCATTCAGAGATTTGGGCGGCAAAAGAAGGAGGACGGACCGGATCCTGCCTCCAAATGGGGTGCAGACCGGGTCGAGGCTGACTCGGAGGATCCGGATAATGAAGACAACATGCCGATCCCTGATGTCGGCTCAGTTCCTGTCACGGGTAAGGCTCACGTCCGAGACTGGTCGGATGATGATGATGACGACTGTCGAATTCTAGAGGTACATGATCCTCTCCCGATAGCGTTCTCTTACCCGGTGTCCTCGCCCCCAGCTGACGTGGACGACAAGGTGCTCGAGGTGGAGCCCCTCGCCATGGGACCCAAGGGCGCAGTTCGGAAGCGCCCAGCAGCTGCGTCTGCTGGCGCTGGAACATCCGGCGCTTCTGGTCCCGTGAAGAAGAAACAACGAGTAAAGACCGTAATGAAGTGCCGCAAGCGCCCCGTCACTAAGGGGTAAGATTCCCTTTTACCGACATAAACTTTATATGCTTGACTATATTTACTTTTCTCCTTCTGACGATACACTTTGCTGTTTTGCTTTGCAGCTCCGCTCCTCTGGAGATTCCAACCGGGCCCACTGACTTGGTTCCCCTCAGGACTCCGACGCCGCCTCGGCCGGACGACACAAGACTGCCGAGTCCGCCACGGACCAGCCCGACAGTGCCTCCAATCGTTCCGGGATCCGGAACTGGAGACACCGAGTCGGAGGCGACCGACACATCCATGAATCTCGGGGCCAGCTCGTCGGCCCCCGAAATAGAGAAGATTGCGGCTCCAGAAGACTCGGCACATCCGAGTTAGCCGCAGCAAGAAACGCCACAACCACAACAGCATCAAGAAACACCACCGCAGCAGCGAGAGATACCGCAGCCGCCGCCAGCAACACCTCAACCGCAGCCCGCTCCGACACAACCGCCACGGCCATCTCCTCCGAAGCAGCAGCAGCAACAGAAACAGACAACGCCCGCGCCCGCTACGGCCGGGAAACCATCACCGAGGAACACTGCGCCCGGCACGGCCGGAACAGCAGCAGATAAAGCAGCACCCACCGCGGCCGGGAAAGCGCCGGATAAAACTGCGTCCACCGCTGCCGGGAAAGCATCCACTGCGACCGGGAAATCTCCGGAGAAATTCACAGCCACCAAGGACCTGCTGCCTAACTCGGAGCGCCAAATCATCCTCCAAGGGCCATCCGGAACGGCCACAGCAGTGACCAGCGCCCAGACCTCTGCAGTTAATTGGGGGTTTGGCCCCTTAAAAACCTCGAGCGGGCAAAGTCTGGGCTCCCTTGAGCATTATCACACGGACTGGAACGCTGCCGACCTGAGCGAAGTGAGCTCGAGGTCACCAGCAGGCCAAATCGTGTCAGAACATCCGGCAGGGCCGAGTCTGGTGGCCCAAAAGATGGCCGCAGCCAAAACTGCCCTTCTCGCAGCCGACCAAGCGACTGCGGTAAGTTGTGCCGAGTAAAGATGACTCGGTTAAATATAACTCAGTTTACTTCTTTAACATAGATATCGTTTATCCCTAGTCCCCGAGATTCGGGTTGAGTGACTGTGGCTCGGCCGAGTAAAGATGACTCGGTTGAGTGAGGGTAACTCGGCCTGAATCTTCATCAACAATACTGACATTTCTTCTTTTCAGGCTTGCATGACCAAGCGCACACAAATACACCGCAAGCTGCTGCTGCAGCACAAGGTGCTTTCCAACAAGTTCAAGCTGCTCCGGGCCAAGCTGGACCAAGTGTCTGACTCGGCACTCAAGGCCGAAGGATTGGAGAAGCGGATCTCGGAAATCGAGAGTAAGCCATATTTTTCCCTTCCACCTGTACTTGCATTAATCTTCACACTCTGACGTCCGCTACCTCGGCACAGCCGCACAGAAGGAGTGCCAGCTTGCCCACTAGGCCGAGCTGAAAAAAGGGCAGGAGGAGGTGTCCCGGCTGACGGCCGAACTCGAAAAAGCGCAGAGCCGAACTGCCGAGCTTGAGAAGAGCGCTGCCGAGGAAAAGCAGCTCCGAGTCGAGGAGACTCGGAAACTCGAGGAGTCTCTCGAGGAATCCAAGTTACGGACAACCTCGGCTGAGAGCGAGCTCGGAGCTCTGAAGACCAAGATTGCGAAGTGGCTGGTGGACATCTCCAGCATCAACTCCGAGATGGACAGTAAGCCCCTTCCCCTTCTGCCTTTATTCACTTTATCACTTTTATTCTCCTGTAACTTATTTCGGCGTTAGCCATTCCCTACTCAGAACGCTTCCCCCACACCAAGGCTGTCGCGGACAAGAGCGCTGCAGCACACCGGCTCAAGGAAATCCAAGATGGCCCCATCTCAGCCGAGTGGGATATGGATACACACTTGGTGGCTCTGAAGGCACGCCTGGTACCGATGAGGGCCATCGGGATGAGTCTCCTTACTTCGGCAATCCGAGCTTACAATGTTCTCTGGCCCGGGTGTGAGGCTCCAGCTATCGTTGATGAATTAGCCAAGTGCCTGACGAACTCCGAGGAAAGGCTCGATGATTGGCGGTCATCCGCCGCCCGAGTCGGCGCAGACGAGGCGTTGATGTACGTGCTATCCTGGTACGAGGGGCTCGACCTCGACAAGCTCAAGACTCTGCGCGACGGGTCAAAATGGCTCACTGATCCGGATCACATTCGGCGTCGCCAAGAATTTGCTCATTCCCTTATCCAGTACGCCCCGGTGCACTCCTTTGTTGCTGGCGACCGGGTTCCCCAACCCGAGGAGATCCCGGTTGAAGGAGAGAGCGAAGAAGAAGACGAAGAAGAGGCCGTCGACGAAGAAATCGAAGCCGACACTCCACCCGAATCAGCCACCGGCACTGCTACCGAGTCTACAGCTGAGGAAACCGCAACCGAGACTCCAGCCTCTCCTTCTGCACAAAAAACTTCGGATGCTGCTGCCTAAACTTTTCAGGAAAAACTCAGCTTGTTAAATCCCCGGAATGCCGGGTGCAGATGTAATATATACCTTACACTTTTTATGGTTGGTATCTGGCACTTTACTTTGCATGTTTTAACAAGTTTAGCCATATGTCGGATCACTTTGAACCGAGTCCCCGAGTTCAATTTCTTGTTTACTATACTCTTGCCATCTCTGCTCTTGCCTACCATTTCGGTGTTTTGGCAGTCGAGTCACAAAACGACCGTTGTACAGCATACAGTACTCTGAAACTTGGAAAAATAGCCAAGGCCATCCGACATAAGCTTATTATTTAGAAAAGGAAACCGAATCACTTTTGGACCGAGTCCCCGAGTCGGTTTTCTTGTTTACTGCACCTGATAACCCTTGCTCTTGCCTACCTTTTTCGGTGTTTTGGCAGTCGAGTCACAGGATCACGAGAACACAGCATACAATACTTGCCCACATGGTGACACAGTTTTTAGAGCCATCCGACACAAGCACATTACTTAAGAGAGGAAACCGAATCGCTCCAGGACCGAGTCCCCGAGTCGGTTTTCTTGTGTACTGCACCTGGTAATCTTTGCTCTTGCCTACCTTTTTCGGTGTTTTGGCAGTCGAGTCACAAAATCACGAGAACACAGCATACAATACTCGCCCACATGGTGACACAGTTTTTAGAGCCATCTGACATAAGGAAATAAAGATAAACACAGATTTTTTCAACAAGGCAGTCCCCGAGTCTCTTCTCGGGGTGCCGGCATTTCATTTCTGGGTTTCGAGATACATACAGTGGGTGCTTAAGAGTAGAAAGGGTGGAGAAGAGCTACATTCCAAGGGCGTTTGGTCTCCTCTCCGGATCGGTCCATCCTGTTCTTCGCCTGTTTCTGAGCATCTATAAGATAATAGGCATCATTGTTCAAAGCTTTGCTCACGATAAATGGTCCCTCCCATGGAGGTGACAATTTGTGCATCCCGGCTGTGCGCTGCACAAGCCTAAGCACGAGGTCTCCTTCTCGGAACTTGCGAGGATTCACCTTCCGACTGTGATAGCATCGGAGATTTTGCTGATATATTGCTGACTTGGACAATGCCAACTCTCGTGCTTCTTCGAGCAAATCAACATCGTTTTCTCGGGCTTCTCTTGCCTCTGACTCGGTATATAAAGCAACTCTCGGCGAGTCATGCTCTATGTCGGTTGGTAGAACTGCCTCTGCTCCGTAGACCAGGAAGAATGGCGTATAGCCGGTAGAGCGATTCGGTGTAGTTCGTAGACTCCACAGTACTGCCGGGATCTCGTCCAGCCAACACCCCGGAGCACGTAACAGTCGCTCAATTAACCGGGGTTTTATGCCGGATAAAACAAGAGCATTTGATCTTTCCACATGCCCATTCGACTGTGGATGCGCGACCGACGCTAGGTCTAGTCGGATTCTCTTTTCTTGGCAAAACCGAGCAAAGGCTCCCTCGGCGAAATTTGTGCCGTTATCAGTGATGATGCTATGTGGGTGCCCGTATCTCAGGATAATATCCTTTAAGAATGACACAGCTGTACGGCCGTCACACTTTCTTATTGGTTTTACCTCGATCCATTTGGTGAACTTGTCCACCATCACCAATAGGTGAGTCATGTTACCTCGGGCTGGTTTAAACGGTCCCACCATATCCAGACACCACACCGCAAAGGGCCAAGTGATGGGGATAGTCTTGAGTGCTGAGGCCGGCATATGAATCTTGTTTGCAAATCTCTGACATCCTTCACACTTGCGCACTATGTCCTCTGCCTGCTGCAGAGCACTCGGCCAGTAGAACCCATATCGGAATGCTTTAGCCACTATAGCTCGGGAAGAGGCGTGATGACCGCACTCTCCCTGATGGATATCTCGGAGAATTCTTTCTCCCTCTTCTGGTTCAACACAGCGCTGAAGCACGGTGGTCACGCTTCTCTTGTATAGCTCTCGGTTGATGATTGTGAAGGATTTGGATCGCCTCTGTATCTGCCTGGCCGAGACCTCATTACTCGGTAAACTGCCATCCAACATAAATGTCATGATGGGTTGGGCCCATGTCGGTACCGGACGAGCGCCGAGTTCAGGCTCATCGACTTCCATGGCTTCAATCGACATAACGACACCCGACATAGGCTGACTGTGGCACCCCCTTCTGGCACAAGTCGCCAGAGAGGTGGTCGCCCCGTGCGCCAGCCCAGTACCAAGCAAAATACACTCTCGCGACGGTCCACTTGCTAAGACACTCTCCTGCACCACCCTATACGCATGGTACAACGGGCAAGTGAATCCGGCACATCCCCCGGCGCTACCGGGTATGCCTAGCTCTGGACTCCTTATCGCAGTCGAACCCGTGCCTGTCGACCTCTCTCCTCGGACAGCACAACCGAACGACTGCGCCCAACGGATGGCACAAAAGGGGCTCAACAACCTACTAGGTCACGGTTTCCATGGGACAACGGTGGTATCGCGTTCAAGGGTTCAGATTAGTGGCACTATGAAATGGACCTCATCGTTGTTTGGAGGGGTGTTTCATTTAATCAAGTTTCAGAATCCACATATCCAAGCAACAAAAGATTAGTCCAACACAATAATCACAACCAACAAGGCATTAGCAACACAAACAAGCACAAACAAACATAGCCTAGAGTATGCCTAACACTTGCATGAATAAATAACCACATCACAATAATAATACCCGGGTGACTGTGGCGGGCAACCCGGCCGGTGTCACGGGGGGGTTAGTGTCACAGAATAACAAGAATACCCGGGTGACTGGGGCGGGAGACCCGGCCGGTGTCACACGGGGTGGGTATAATAATATAGCACAGGCGGAGTCTGTTACGCATCCGTTCCTCCACGCGCAAGTCTTTGGCGGCGTATTCGTCCGACCGTTGACCAGGAAGTGGGGAGTTGGGCATATAGTCTCCAAAACTAAACCGAAAAGCAATCATAAGAATGAGAGAGCATCCATTCCACTCGAGGGTTCCCTCGACATGGTGTCAGCAATCTCGGCAAAAAGAACCAAATGGAAAGTCAGCTCCCAAGCGTCGCAGTCCGGGTGGTCTAAGCCAACCATATTTAACGGAGGGACAAGAAGCAAATAACTCTTTTGGCAAATGCCGCCAACCCCGAGGATCACGGGCCGACATTTGTCCGCACCTAGCCTCGGCGTTGAAGAAGAAGCAAACAATCAACGCATGTTTTTGTTATTTAGTTGTCAAAGCCACGCAAGTGCGAGGCGCACAGATGATTCATACATCAATCTAATGCATACAGGGGTGATGAATAAAACATGGCAATAAATAATAGACCGACATGATATAAATACCAAATGCAGACAAATATAAACACTAAGTGAATAACAAACAACTTTGCGGGACTGCTCATAGCAAGGGGTTAGCTTGCCTTCGATGTTCGACGCCATTTGGCTTGGAGGTCACGGCACGTCGCGGAGTAGGGTTTCGATTCGCCGGTACCGCGGAACACCTATACATGCATTCAAGTGGGCTGAGCACCTAAGCATTTTACAAAAATACAAAACCTGTACCACTGGATAGGGCTTTTCAAACTATGAATTTACAAATTTGAATCACCTGAAACGGAGCTACGGACCAAAAGATATGGCTCGGCGAAGTTTAACTATCCGCTGCTCACCCAGGAAAAAAAACAGAACGGGCTGCTTTTCAGATCGGGCCGGACTGGTCGCGCAGTTCGCCGAAAATGCACTTTCGCTGCGGGGAGACGTAAATCTCCGGAAGGCGCCTCCACTTATCCTGACAGTGGGTCCGGGCGGAGGCGGGACCCTCCGGTCGGCGACACGGGGACGCCACGTTGGCGCCACGCTGGCTGTCCTCACCTCCCAGTGTCGAGGACGCACGGGACGGCCCGACGCGGCGCGTCTCGGGCACCGCCGGCCACAGGAGCCGGCTGCCGCCGCCGCGGCGGAGCATGCCACCGGCCGGCAGGGTGCGGGCGGGGACCGCCCCGCTGCGTCGCATCCGACGGGGGGGCCACGAGTACGGGGCGCTCCGGGAGCGTGCCGAGGCGGCGCGGGCTGGTCCGGCCGCCGGCCGCAGCCGTCGCTCCGGTGGGTGCCTATGGCCACCGAGGGAAGGGGAGGAGTGCCGCGCTGCGCCACGTTCGAGGATGGAGGCAACAGGCACGGGGAAGCACGGGGCGCCGCCATGGCCGCCGTGCTCCGGGAGTTCGCCGCCGGCGTTCCCGGACGGACATGAGGCTGTGGTGCACCAAAACGGGAGCCACCATGTCTAGGGGGCAGAGTGCATCAAGGGGAACCCGTCCACGGTTTTAATCGAAGGAGGGACCGGTGTGGAGCTCGCCGTGGTCCGGGGACCGACGACGACGTCCACGGCCGAAACGGTGCAAAGCTTCTCCATCCCGCAACTAAAAGGCAGAGGGGCTCGAGGGGGGGGGAAGGGAAGTGAGGTGCTCCGGCGCGAGGGAGCTTGGGGGTGGCCTCTTATAGGCAGGGGAGGGAGAGGTGGGTGGTGGTCGGTGCGGCCATTAATGGCGTCGTGAGGTCACGGCTCACGTACCCCGGCCACAGGGAGGAGATAAGGGGGGAGGGGGTGAGGCTGCCGTGCTGGATGCACAGTGAAGCACGAGGCACACTGCTGCAGGCGGATTAGGCACCGACCATAGCAGTAACGGGAGTTAGGCCTTGCCAAAGCGCGCGTCCCGGACGTCCCGAGCGCGACGCGAGCGGCATCGTCGCGTTCCCGGTGACTCGGAGCTCTAAACTGAAAAAGGATTGTACCACTAGGTTCGTAACGACGAGGCCAACTCAACAAAACAAGAATCACTCAAGGACTCCAAACTTCGTAACACAAGATTTTCAGAAAACCAAGGGTGCGCCAGGTGTTCGATGAAATGACAGGGGCTTTGCACATCTCAGAAAAATCCCCAAAATTCACAGTAGGTTAGGATAGGTGTAGGTAGTATGTATGTGGAATCTCAGATCAAATGGAGGCCTGGAGCTTGGTCAAATAAATTGGTGTCCAAAAATGCCCAAATGGCATGGGCATGCCAATTGTTTTTCTTCAAATGATCCTGACCTGGTATTCTGGATATGTGGTCATATAAGGGAGTTGGTCAATCTGGCAAAGTGGCAATGCCAAATGAATTTTGTAGCTAGGGGTTGCTTTGGAAATCACAATTAGGCATAATTAGGGCATTACAAAGGAAGTACCTCAAATATTGCTCAAATGAGGTTGGACCAATGGAGTGAAATGTTCAGGAGGTCAAATCATGCACCTCACCAAAATGGCAGAATTTTTGGGTGAGTGGAAGGTGTCCAGATGATTTCTGAATTGGAAATGGCATAATGGAGAATATGGATAAACTTGGAAATATTGCATTGGAGTATGCAATATTTTTGGATGGATTGTCTTTGTATGAGGAGGGGAGCCTCTGGTATTTTTGGTGGAATTTTTCCAGCTTTGGAAACAGGCTTTTCTTTGGTAGGTGGAGTAAAGGGTTTTAGAGGTTCGATAATCAGGGCTAGGGTTTTCGAGAGAAAACCTAAGCATAAAAATTACCACGGGTGCTGGAGTGGTTCGGGGACACCGGGGAAATTTTGAGAGAGCAATTCCCAAGTCAAATCATTCTCAAAAGTTTTGGAGGAACACTTAGAAAAAAAAATTCAGGTGTCGGAAAACACCACTAAAATTAGGGACGAAATTCTGGGGTGTTACAAACCTTCCCCCCTTAAAAAGAATCTCGTCCCGAGATTCGGAGACTAATAGAGATTCCCGGGGTTATACAAGATATTTCTCGTATGGTTTCATCTACCCCTATATTTAAAATATTTTAAAACTTTTCCTACAAACATTAGAGTTTATCATCCAAAACGATTAACACTCAGTACGATATTTCTATCACCCTCGATGCATTCTAAGGATGGCATGGCAGTGGCTCACACAACCAATCAACATAGGTTCTTTACTATGGTTAAATAACAAAAATTAAACCTATGGTTTTTAGTTCAACCAACACAAGCGTGGCAAGATCAAACAAGACCTACACACAGATCATCAACCAACAACCAAATTTTGCAAAACAAACAGATTAGGGACATGCCAACCATATTCCCTGTCTAGGGTTTTTATTTTAGAAAAGCTGCATATACATTTTCATGTATACACAGGTTTTGAAAAAGAAAAAGGTTTCTTTTCAAAAGAAAGCATCTGTTTCGCCAATAATTGACTTAGAGACCCTGTGGGGTAGGGCCATCCCCAAAATAATTTTGGCAAAATTTTCCCTATGAACAGAGGAGAGATGAGGGACTGATCTGTTGAGAAAAGGATAGAGGCACACAGAGGGTCATCTTCTTACTCGCAGACATGTGGGTCCGGGGTCCACCTGGCAGTCTCCCTCTTTCTTTCTATCTTCTTCTTCCTCGCAGCATCTTCCCTCGTACCTGGCTGACTCTGAGTGCGCGAAGCACTCCTCCATGGCACTGCTGCGCGTGCGGTCCATCGGCGCAGCGGCCATCACGGCTTTGGGGTGCCCTGATGATCTCGCGCCAACTTGGTCGAGCATCGCGCAGGATTCCTCTCTCTTCCCGCGCGGGACGGAGCTGTGCGTGGCATCCGAGCTCCGGGGCTATAAATTGCGGCTGCTGCGATTCTCTTCTTTAACGCAACCATGAACTTCTTCTCTCAATTTCTTTGTGATTTCACTCACGGTCCGGAGCGAGCTGGCTTCCTCGAGCACCTGTTCTGCGTGTTGTGGCTGGGGCTGACCATCGGGGGGCTGCTGGTGATTCTGCTCACGGCGGCGGTCTGGTTAGCCTGTCACCTGCACGATTGGTGGTATGGTGTTGTCGGGGGTGCTGCGGCGGCGGTGGACGAGTTTCTGGTGGCTCCGGTGAGAGACTGGCGGGCGCTCCCGGTGGCTGCTGCGGCTGCTCCTCGGGTGGGGGACGAGCTGGGAGCTCGAGCTGTCCGCCGTCGTCGCGCAGCTCGCGACACGGCTACGGGTGAGCCTGGCTCATCCTCAGGTGGGGCCACTGAGCACGAGAAGGAGTAGGATTTTTCCCTGGGGTGCTCTTCTGTATCTGCACTGAGGTAGTGAGAGTGTTGGACATTGGAGTAGCACTTGTATCCTCTGTTTCTGAAATTTCCCTGGTGTACTGAACTCTGTTGATGTATCAAGCTTGTCTTCACTGCTGATTTGGACCCATATTTGCATTCCTGAGATCTTCCCTGAGCTGTCACAGATTTGTTCTTGCAGCAGAGAGAATTGCAGAGGCACTATCACACAGATGGTAGAACTTGCTACTCGGGGAAAATGTCATTTTAGAAAGTAATGCTTCACTTTTATGGCCCTAAAAACTTGAAACAACATGGAACAATCATTTCAATCATACCAGATAACAAGCACGCAACGGCTATTAAACACTCGACACAACACAAACACACGTACAAGCAAGCATAGGAATTACAAACATTCTCACAAACTCTCAGCTAACATCCCATAAGCGCCACTCCAGCTAAACTAAACAGATCTCACCCCACTTGACGGTCCTTCACAGATGGTGGAGTGCGGCCAAGCCGGAGAGTGGTGTCCACGTCCCCTTCCTCCGCAAGGTCGGAGGACACAGGAACACCTTCGAGGATCGGAACCTGCTCGGGGATTCGTCGGGATGGGCCGGGATCTGGAAGTGGAGGTCTGCTACTTCGGGCTAGCCTACGGGAGAGTGTAGGTGTGCTTTCCCCTAGGTATTGGTGTAGGCGGGCACGGCTGAGGTTCCTCCTTGTAGCCACGAGCTCCTCCATCAAGAGGTTGTTGAGGTTCGTCATTGCGATGGCGTAAGCAACTTGGTTGATTAGTGCTGGGTCAGGCTCCTTCGAGACGTCGGCTTGGATCATCTCTCCACGGGGTCGTGGTCTGGCCGGGAGGTAGTAGAACTCTCGAGTTTCAGCTAGCAGGGGTTCGGAGGACCGAAGACGAACGAGGCATTCCCAGGCTGCTACCTGGATGGCTAGCCCCAGAGTGGGCATGCGGCCTCCTTGGATTAAGTAGGGCTGATTCGTGCCCCGGGGACACGGGCTGATCCTCACATCGGCCCGGAATTCATCTCCGGACGACGAGAGTGAGCTCTGGAACACCACATACACTGGGCGAACGGAGCTACCAAGGATATGGTTGACGGCCCTCCAGAGAAGCAATCGAAAGCTCGAATGCTCCTCGGCGGTGGTTTCCAAGATGGCATTAAGGGTCGCCATCGGATTTCTTGGGGTCACTAGATTTTTGGTGGGGATAAGGATGCGAGGTCCCTCTATGGGATTCTACTTTAAAGGAGTTGGGTTGCCAGAGAGCTGGCGAGGGTGGGTTATAAAGCAACTAGGACTGGGTCTCGGGTTCACTTGGTAAGGTCGGCTCCTTCTCAAGGAAGAAACCGGCTCGTCTTGTTGGGAAAGATTGGGACAGGTCCCACTGCACCGTACTGTTGACCGACACGAGCCATGCCAGTTTGGCGGAGATGGGTTAAATCCGTCGGGTCATTGTCGGGAAACGTAAGGCGGGGCTTTCCATGCTAGGGTAGTCTACAGCCAGCCTGGTGCTCTGATACCATGCTCTGTGGCACCCCCTTCTGGCACAAGTCGCCAGAGAGGTGGTCGCCCCGTGCGCCAGCCCAGGATATCTGGACGCACGATTACGACGATGCAACATAGCGAAAATATCATTACACGATCAGGCCCAAAGGGCTACAAATGGTTACATGGCCTTCAAGGCATGAAAAATAATCATGGCCAAGCATGGCACGGGACAGAGTTTAACTGGCAGCGGAAGACATAGGTACGGCAACGGCTTGGTGCGGCTCCATTCCACAGGCATCTGGCTGGGCTACTGATCCTAGCACGCTCCTGCTCGATCTCCATGCTATGGTAGGAGATGGATCCTCTCAAAGTCTGGCCACATGAAAAGCCAGTCTGAGTACAATGATGTACTCGCAAGAAAATAACCACAAGACATGAACGGTCAAACAATCAGGCAACAAGTAACTAGCGACAGAAAATAATCTAAACATGGCAAGTGACTACTTACGGCAGTCCAAGTGGGTAGCAACATGGCATCATAATAAAACATGGTATAAGCAGACAATGGAAGTACCACCAGTACCGAGTCCAAGCCAGGTGGGGTTGGATCGAGTACCGGGGGTCACACAAAGAGCTTACCTGTGACGAATAACGGGGTACCAGTTGATACCAAGTAACATAATTAATCCTATTACCATAGCTAGGCTCACTGGCCTCTAGCCTCCCAAGGCTAATCTCATCTGTCACCACTGCTAGGCCCACTGGCCTTATCATATTCCCTTATCTCAAGTAACGTTCCCTGCATCATCTCATTGTTTACTTAGTGAAATCAGGTTGTTCATAAATTGTTTCAAACAGATCTTAAGTTTAACCTCCGGACACGACAAAGACACATAGTGTGACTGACACAGAACTGTTGTTCCATATCCCAGGAACGGGGCTAGCTGGCTAGGTTGATGCTCTCGAGAGTTTGCTTTACCACCTATCAGAATGCACTCCACTCAGCCGACACTTCAGGTTCATCACGCCCAAAGCCGTACCAAGCAAAATACACTCTCGCGACGGTCCACTTGCTAAGACACTCTCCTGCACCACCCTATACGCATGGTACAACGGGCAAGTGAATCCGGCACATCCCCCGGCGCTACCGGGTATGCCTAGCTCCGGACTCCCTATCGCAGTCGAACCCGTGCCTGTCGACCTCTCTCCTCGGACAGCACAACCGAACGACTGCGCCCAACGGATGGCACAAAAGGGGCTCAACAACCTACTAGGTCACGGTTTCCATGGGACAACGGTGGTATCGCGTTCAAGGGTTCAGATTAGTGGCACTATGAAATGGACCTCATCGTTGTTTGGAGGGGTGTTTCATTTAATCAAGTTTCAGAATCCACATATCCAAGCAACAAAAGATTAGTCCAACACAATAATCACAACCAACAAGGCATTAGCAACACAAACAAGCACAAACAAACATAGCCTAGAGTATGCCTAACACTTGCATGAATAAATAACCACATCACAATAATAATACCCGGGTGACTGTGGCGGGCAACCCGGCCGGTGTCACACGGGGGTTAGTGTCACAGAATAAAAGGAATACCCGGGTGACTGGGGCGGGAGACCCGGCCGGTGTCACACGGGGTGGGTATAATAATATAGCACAGGCGGAGTCTGTTACGCATCCGTTCCTCCACGCGCAAGTCTTTGGCGGCGTATTCGTCCGACCGTTGACCAGGAAGTGGGGAGTTGGGCATATAGTCTCCAAAACTAAA
Organism: Puccinellia tenuiflora; assembly: GCA_012064385.1. Lineage (NCBI taxonomy): Eukaryota > Viridiplantae > Streptophyta > Magnoliopsida > Poales > Poaceae > Puccinellia > Puccinellia tenuiflora. The sequence continues at coordinate 1,538,605 of QRDG01000391.1, read as the reverse complement.
CCGAAAAGCAATCATAAGAATGAGAGAGCATCCATTCCACTCGAGGGTTCCCTCGACGTGGTGTCAGCAATCTCGGCAAAAAGAACCAAATGGAAAGTCAGCTCCCAAGCGTCGCAGTCCGGGTGGTCTAAGCCAACCATATTTAACGGAGGGACAAGAAGCAAATAACTCTTTTGGCAAATGCCCCCAACCCCGAGGATCACGGGCCGACATTTGTCCGCACCTAGCCTCGGCGTTGAAGAAGAAGCAAACAATCAACGCATGTTTTTGTTATTTAGTTGTCAAAGCCACGCAAGTGCGAGGCGCACAGATGATTCATACATCAATCTAATGCATACAGGGGTGATGAATAAAACATGGCAATAAATAATAGACCGACATGATATAAATACCAAATGCAGACAAATATAAACACTAAGTGAATAACAAACAACTTTGCGGGACTGCTCATAGCAAGGGGTTAGCTTGCCTTCGATGTTCGACGCCATTTGGCTTGGAGGTCACGGCACGTCGCGGAGTAGGGTTTCGATTCGCCGGTACCGCGGAACACCTATACATGCATTCAAGTGGGCTGAGCACCTAAGCATTTTACAAAAATACAAAACCTGCACCACTGGATAGGGCTTTTCAAACTATGAATTTACAAATTTGAATCACCTGAAACGGAGCTACGGACCAAAAGATATGGCTCGGCGAAGTTTAACTATCCGCTGCTCACCCAGGAAAAAAAAACAGAACGGGCTGCTTTTCAGATCGGGCCGGACTGGTCGCGCAGTTCGCCGAAAATGCACTTTCGCTGCGGGGAGACGTAAATCTCCAGAAGGCGCCTCCACTTATCCTGACAGTGGGTCCGGGCGGAGGCGGGACCCTCCGGTCGGCGACACGGGGACGCCACGTTGGCGCCACGCTGGCTGTCCTCACCTCCCAGTGTCGAGGACGCACGGGACGGCCCGACGCGGCGCGTCTCGGGCACCGCCGGCCACAGGAGCCGGCTGCCGCCGCCGCGGCGGAGCATGCCGCCGGCCGGCAGGGTGCGGGCGGGGACCGCCCCGCTGCGCCGCATCCGACGGGGGGGCCACGAGTACGGGGCGCTCCGGGAGCGTGCCGAGGCGGCGCGGGCTGGTTCGGCCGCCGGCCGCAGCCGTCGCTCCGGTGGGTGCCTAGGGCCACCGAGGGAAGGGGAGGAGTGCCGCGCTGCGCCACGTTCGAGGATGGAGGCAACAGGCACGGGGAAGCACGGGGCGCCGCCATGGCCGCCGTGCTCCGGGAGTTCACCGCCGGCGTTCCCGGACAGACATGAGGCTGTGGTGCACCAAAACGGGAGCCACCATGTCTAGGGGGCAGAGTGCATCAAGGGGAACCCGTCCACGGTTTTAATCGAAGGAGGGACCGGTGTGGAGCTCGCCGTGGTCCGGGGACCGACGACGACGTCCACGGCCGAAACGGTGCAAAGCTTCTCCATCCCGCAACTAAAAGGCAGAGGGGCTCGAGGGGGGGGGAAGGGAAGTGAGGTGCTCCGGCGCGAGGGAGATTGGGGGTGGCCTCTTATAGGCAGGGGAGGGAGAGGTGGGTGGTGGTCGGTGCGGCCATTAATGGCGTCGTGAGGTCACGGCTCACGTACCCCGGCCACAGGGAGGAGATAAGGGGGGAGGGGGTGAGGCTGCCGTGCTGGATGCGAGTGAAGCACGAGGCACACTGCTGCAGGCGGATTAGGCAGCGACCATAGCAGTACCGGGAGTTAGGCCTTGCCAAAGCGCGCGTCCCGGACGTCCCGAGCGCGACGCGAGCGGCATCGTCGCGTTCCCGGTGACTCGGAGCTCTAAACTGAAAAAGGATTGTACCACTAGGTTCGTAACGACGAGGCCAACTCAACAAAACAAGAATCACTCAAGGACTCCAAACTTCGTAACACAAGATTTTCAGAAAACCAAGGGTGCGCCAGGTGTTCGATGAAATGACAGGGGCTTTGCACATCTCAGAAAAATCCCCAAAATTCACAGTAGGTTAGGATAGGTGTAGGTAGTATGTATGTGGAATCTCAGATCAAATGGAGGCCTGGAGCTTGGTCAAATAAATTGGTGTCCAAAAATGCCCAAATGGCATGGGCATGCCAATTGTTTTTCTTCAAATGATCCTGACCTGGTATTCTGGATATGTGGTCATATAAGGGAGTTGGTCAATCTGGCAAAGTGGCAATGCCAAATGAATTTTGTAGCTAGGGGTTGCTTTGGAAATCACAATTAGGCATAATTAGGGCATTACAAAGGAAGTACCTCAAATATTGCTCAAATGAGGTTGGACCAATGGAGTGAAATGTTCAGGAGGTCAAATCATGCACCTCACCAAAATGGCAGAATTTTTGGGTGAGTGGAAGGTGTCCAGATGATTTCTGAATTGGAAATGGCATGATGGAGAATATGGATAAACTTGGAAATATTGCATTGGAGTATGCAATATTTTTGGATGGATTGTCTTTGTATGAGGAGGGGAGCCTCTGGTATTTTTGGTGGAATTTTTCCAGCTTTGGAAACAGGCTTTTCTTTGGTAGGTGGAGTAAAGGGTTTTAGAGGTTCGATAATCAGGGCTAGGGTTTTCGAGAGAAAACCTAAGCATAAAAATTACCACGGGTGCTGGAGTGGTTCGGGGACACCGGGGAAATTTTGAGAGAGCAATTCCCAAGTCAAATCATTCTCAAAAGTTTTGGAGGAACACTTAGAAAAAAAAAATTCAGGTGTCGGAAAACACCACTAAAATTAGGGACGAAATTCTGGGGTGTTACACTGACGAGTCCCCGAGTCCTCCCAAAGGATTCCCGAGTTTCGCCAAGCGGCTTTCCAATTTTCCAACTCTGTTTTCGAGTCCGACAGAACACACGCGACATCCATGGAAGTCCCCGGGTCCTGCGGAGCAGTCCCCGGGTTTAGCGGCTTGCTCCCGACGTCAACGTCCATCGGGACGACATCGGATTCCGGATTACCCGAGATGAATATTGAGTCTGACTCGGGTGAAGGCTTAATTGATGGCTTGTGAAGATGCTCCAGAGACACTCCGGGCGGAATGGCCTGTCGGTATGATCCAATCTTGGACAGCATGTCTGCACTTTCATTTTCGGTCCGCCGGATGTGATTGAACTCGCAGCCATCAAAGAATCCCGAGATCTTTTGGACATGGAACCGGTATGCCGCCATGTTGGCATCCAGAGCATCCCAGTTGCCCGAGGTTTGCTGAATCACCAAATCCGAGTCACCATAGCAGATTATTCGGCGAACCCCGATTTCCTTGGCCACCTTGAGTCCGTGGATCAATGCCTCGTACTCGGCTACATTGTTGGATGCCGCGAAATGAACTTGCAGCACATATTTCAACTGGTCTCGCTTTGGCGAGGTGAGAACCACGCCGGCACCTAGGCCCTCGTTTACTTTGGACCCGTCAAAGTGCATTCTCCAGTAATTGGAGTCCGGCAAAGATGGTTCATATTGCATCTCGGCCCAATCGACCAAGAAATCCGCCACCGCTTAAGACTTGATGGTATCTCTTCTCGCGTATTGCGGCGCATATGCCGCCAACTCGATAGCCCACTTGGCTACTCGGCCACTTGCATCTCGGTTTCCGATGATTTCCTAAATAGGAGCCGCACTTACTACGGTTATTGGGTGCTCCTGGAAGTAATGTTTCAGTTTCTTGGCCGCCAGGTACACACCATAGGTCATTTTCTGGTAGTGTGGGTAATTTTGTTTCGAGGTGGAGAGCACCTCACTCAGGTAATACACCGGCCTCTGCATGGTGGTTCCCCCTTATTCTCGTTCCACCACCACAACGACACTGACGACTCGGTTAGTGGCTGCAATGTAAAGCAACATGGGCTCTCTCGGTAACGGCGAAGCCAATATCGGCGCAGTAGCCAACATCTTTTTTAGCTCACGGAAGGCTGAGTCCGCTTGCGGGGTCCAGCTAAATCTATCTGACTTTTTCATTAGTTGATACAAAGGTAGGGCCTTTTCTCCCAGCCGACCTAGAAACCGACTCAGGGAAGCCAGGCAACCCGTAAACTTTTGGACATCTCGGAGGCATCTCGGTAACCTCATATTTTCTATTGCCCGGATCTTAGTCGGATTTGCCTCGATACCTCAGCTTGACACGAGGAAACCGAGTAACTTGCCGGCCGGCACACCGAATGTACACTTATCCGGATTAAGTTTTAATCGGAATTTCCGCAGGTTTACGAATGTTTCTCTAAGATCATCTAACAGAGTATGTTTTTCTTTTGTTTTTATGACTATGTCGTCGACATATACCTGCACATTTTTTCCTATCTGATCATGCAAACATTTCTGCATATAGCGCTGATAAGTAGCGCCGGCATTTCTCAAACCAAAACACATGACACGATAGCAATATGCCCCGTACGAGGTGATAAAAGCAGTCTTTATTTGATCATCCGGATTTAACGGGATCTGGTGAAAACCAGAGTAGGCATCCACAAAGGATAACAGCTGACATCCGGCCGTGGAGTCAATCACCTGATCGATCCGGGGCAACGGGAAAGGATCTTTTGGACCAGCCTTGTTCAGGTGGGTGTAGTCGATACACATGCCCTAGACAGTAGGCGCATCCGGGTCTTCCTTCTTCTTCTCTACCATGACCGGGTTAGCCAACCAGTCCGGGTATTTTACTTCCACGACGGAGTTTGATGCGAGTAACTTGGCTAACTCATCACCCACCGCCTTTCTTCTTTCTTCGGCGATACGTCGAGTCGGTTGCTTCACTGGCCTAGCATCTGGCCTGACGTGTAATGAGTGCTCAGCCAACTCCCTCGGAACACCCGGCAGGTCCTGACTGGACCATGCAAAGATATCCCGATTCTCACGGAGGAAGTTGATGAGCTCGCTTTCCTATTTCTTGTCCAACCCGACACCGATGATGACGGAGCGGTCCGGGTTAGCCTCGTCGATGCCAACTTTCTTCCATTCCTTCGCCGCCTGGAAGGTTGCAGTTTGCTGCGGGTTGGCCACACTCGGCACACCGAGCTGAGATGCCTGGGCCAGAGCCACCACCTCATGGATTCTCCTTTTCTCGGCGGCGATCACCAGTGATTCGGCCAGGGATGACCCGGCTGAGGCGCACTCCATGGAACGCTTGTAGTCTCCCGAGATGGTGATGACGCCATTTGGACCCGGAAGTTTCATCTTCAGATAAGCCACATGAGTGGACGCCATGAACTTGGCGAGTACCGGCCTGCCGAGTAAGGCGTGATATGGGCTTTCGAGATCCACGATCTCGAACAGCAGACTCTCAGTCCGGCAGTTGCTTTTGTCGCCGAAGGCGACATCGACCCAAACCGTGCCCATGGGTGCATGTGAAACACCCGGCACGATGCCGTGAAAGGTGGTTCTGCTGGGCTGCATCATATTCTCGGTTATGCCGAGTTTGACCATGGTATCCCGGTACATGATGTTGATGCTGCTCCTGTTATCAACGAGGACCCGGGAAAACCTGACATTGATGCTGGGCCCGACGAATGTCGGATCCAATACTAGAGCATAACCCCCTGGGTTGGGCATGACCTTTGGATGGTCCTTGACGCTCCAGCTGATCTCATCCTCGGACCAGTACATGAATTTCGGCACCGCCGGCATAACGGCATTTACCTCCATCGCACGCCTGTGCTGACTCTGCTTGTCATTGGGTTCGGTCCCAAAGACCATTTAACTCTGGTGGGGCTCTCGGTACTGATTTTGCCGGTTCGGGCCAGCGTTGTTGTCGGGGTAGTTGGAGTTGTTGTTGGTGTTGGCCATGTTGGCTACTTGGTTGACATCTTCAGGCCTTGCTTGGGCGTTCACCGGGATAGCGTTCACACCCGTGAGTGGTGCGGGTCGAGTCGCCGGACCTGTGTTCTCCCGCGGGCGCCTGTTCCGGCTGCAGTTCCGATTCGAGTGCTGAGCCGGTCTGCTGGGGTGCTTGGTGTGGTAGCTGTAGGGATCATCCGGCATCGTCCCATTGGGGTTACCCCACTGCCTCTTGTCACCATTCCATGGCTTCCTCTTGCCGTTCCACGGTCTTTTTTCGCCGTCCCACGGCCTCCTTCCTTCCGAGTTCTGGCCCCACGCGGGACCGTCATTCTTCTGTCTCTGGCTGCTGCCGGCATCCATCTGATCTTGGTCGATGGCAGCAACCTGGTCTGACCCATACCGGTAATCCGGCCTCTCCTCTCTTCTCTTTCCTCGGTAATCCGAACGATCACCTCGCCGACCCGATCTGTCTCTGTCGACCGGGGCCAGTAAGGGCTGTGTCGGATCACCCAAAGCGTAGCTATCAGCAATCTTGATTGTCTCGGCCAAGGTGGCCGGCATTTCTCTCTGGAGTCTTTGCCATAGCATGGAGCCATGTCGGCACCCTTGTGCAAACCATGCAATGGCCTGCGACTCGATCACTCCTTCGCAGGAGTTGCGGATCGTGCTCCACTGAGTCAGGTACTCTCGGTCGGTTTCGTCTTCTCTCTGCCGACACATGGACAGCTGCTGAGGGCGATTCGGCCTCTTGTATGTGCTGGAGAAGTTGTTGACGAATGCGTCGGAGAAATCTAACCAGCAGTCAATGTTGTCCTCCTCCAGGTTGTTCAGCCAGATCCGGGTTGGTCCTTCAAGCATTTGGGGCACATACCGCACTGCCCATCTGCGACTTCCGCCGGCAATGTGCACAGCGGTGACATAGTCTGTTAGCCAGTCCTCTGGCTTGGTACTGCCATCATACATCTTGGCACCCCGAGGTAACTGGAAATTCGACACATGTGCCTGCTTCATTATCCGGGATCCAAAGCATGCCGGACCCGGTGGGCCTTGCTCCTCCAGGAGCTCGGACAGATAGATTCTGTCAAGCTTGTTCCGGACATCGTGTGCCGGCAACTGGCGAGTTCCCAGCCTGGCACCGAGTGCACCCTCGGACGCCAGGTCTCTGTATCTTGTGTACCCGGCCCGCTCCATGTCCGAATAACCATCATCGTATCGGTCGGCGGCCGGTTCAGCATACTCGACACCATGTCGTGGCCGAGGTGGAATTGGTGGCGGATGCCGAGGTGGCTGTCCTTGATTCGCCGGGATAACTTGGTTCGCTTCTTGTCTGCCCTGGGCGGGTCCTGGTTTTCCCCGACTGGCATTGCCTTGCTCGGCTACTTGCTTTCCGGCATAAGCCGGATCATACGCCTGCATCTGCTTGTTCTTGCCAGAGTTCACACTCTGGCCTCTGCTCCTGCCGACATACGGCGAGGAGGCCTGTCCCTTGGACATTTCCCCGGCTCCACCATTTGAGTGAAGGAACCGAGATCCACCCGCATCCGGGTTAGCCTTACGGTAGGCCTCATTCTGTCGGTTAGCAACAGCCACCAACTCGTTTACCCGATCCTGCTGCCTAGAGCGAGCGTCTCCGGATAGACCGGCCAACTCGGCTATGGCTGCCTCTGCCGCCCTAAGGTTCTTTCCGGGTGTGCTGTATCTCGGCTTTTCAGCCGACGCGTAACTAGGAGTTCTAGCAGATCTAGTTCTACCATCTCTAGCTATTTCTGCGTTGAGGTCTCTACCTCGAGCACGCACCTCATCGATGCGACTAACTGGGTTTGCTACTGGAGTGAAACCGTGAGCCGAGTTATACTCACGCATTGATATGTCGAACTCCTGCCTGACTCGGGCCACCTCTCTGGCCTCCTGGAGTATGTTCTGGCGCTGCACCTCCAACTCGGCTTGAGTCAGGGCAGCATCTGCACTCGGTGCGACTGGGGTTGCCAGCTTCTGAATCACGTCCTGAAGAGGACTCGGCGTCACCGGCACGCTGGATGTGCTGGCCTGTGCCACACGATTCTCTGGTTTCTCCTAGGGCGGACGCCCTGTTCTTGCCGACCTGGTGCCGGGATCAGCATCGCCCGCCATGGCTTTGCCGACACCGATGCCCGGGGCGGTCATCATGACTTCCACGCAGCTAACGGGGCGAGCGGTACGCCGGCCGCGAGCTGCGCAGACTGCGGGTGGATCCGCTCCCAGCTACACCCTTTCGGGAAACCTGCAAGGGACCTCGTTGGTGACGTAAACCGTGAGCGCGCCGAAGTCAATGAGGCATCCGTTCCGGGGCAGTGGCCTGCTGCCGAAGCAACCTGCGTTGTCGCTGATGACGTTGAGGGAGCCGAATCTGTGGACAAGGCCACAGACCACGCGCTCACCCGACGCGATGAGAGAACCCGTCTGGATGAAAACTCCAGCCAGCGCCGCTGCTGGCCCCACGGTGGGCGCCAACTGTCGTGGTGGTGTCACGGCAGATGCCATAGGATGGCTTGAGTTGTGGGGCCGATGGACGCTGGAGGCACCCGGGGAGGGCTTGTGCGCACGAACACGCACACAAAGAACACAACACACACGGTTTTACCCAGGTTCGGGGCTCTCGTGAGGAGATAACACCCCTACTCCTGCCTGTCTGATCTATATACGTGGATTACAACTGAGTTACAAGCGGCTCCTTGAGCTGTACGTGATGAACGGCAAGCTCTAAGCTCCTACCGAGTCTCGGGGCAACTTTCTCGCTCTCTACTGGCTACGAAACAAATGCTTCAGTCTGTATGCGTGAGGCAGGTATCCGTCCGTGTAAGAGGAGCCCCTGGTGCTCCTTATAAAGGGAAGCCCAGGGCACATGTTTAGGGCTGACGTCGGTGCTGGCGTAGCCCGCACTGTGGCCACGTCCGGTCCTCTGACTGCCTCCGTCACCGCGGCGTGGCGCATCCCATCTATCTCCTCCAGCGCACTGCTCCCTGGTACCGCTTCGGTCAGCGGCATGGAGGTCTATCACTCTGGTCAAGTGGCCTCGTCCCATCGTGCAAGTGGCTCGGCACCTGCCCCGTGATTGTAGGGACAAGACGTGAGCCTTGACCACGGTCCGAGGTATCCTCCTTATCCGGCATAGGCATGCCGAATACTTTGTAACTCGGTTTTGCCTTCCCTGCACACAAGAAGAACAAAGGAAGATCCGACATATAACATGCATGGACCGACATACCAATATGTCGGTTAGTCTTGACCCGGTCAACCCTGAGTATGCCGGTACAGTTATGTCGGTTTCAGTGATCCGGTCAACTCCGAGTCAACCCTTATATCGGCATCTCGCCCATATCCGGGGGTTGCCCCCCGACATTGGGCACGGGAGCCGAGGGGTGGAGGAGGAGAGGGAGGCGAGGTGCGGGCTCGGGGGGAGGAGGCCGGGTGCGACCATGGCCAGGCCGGCCGGGGACGAGGTAGTGCGGCGCGAGCTCGGGCATGTGGACGTGCTAGTCGGGGCGGGGAAGGAGCAGGATGAGGGAGCGGCTGCGCGACATGACGGAGGGCGGCGGAGGAGCGGCCGCGGGACGAGCAGGGAACCGGCCGCGAGCGGAGCAGCAGACGTCAGAGGCGGCGGCGCGAGCGGCTAGGGGACGCGGCGGCAGGAGGTCGAGGATGCGTGCGTGGGGACGGCGGGAAGGAGCCGCGACGGCGGGAGGAGAGCGACGACGGGGACGGGCCCGCGAGGAGAGAGGGAGCGGGCCGGGGGCGCCGGTGGTCGACGGGGTGGGGAGAGAGGAGGACGACGCAGGAGGTGAGGGGATCGAGCCGGTGAGGTGCGGGGAGGATGCGGGAGAAAGAAGCAACAGGGAGAGAAAAGAATAAAAAAATGAGAGAGAAGAAAGAAAGGAAAAGAAAAGGAGGAAGGGGAAAAAAAAAGAAAAAGGAAAGAGGTGGGAGGACCTGTTTGCGAAACCCAGAAAAAGGAGGAGGGTGGCTGCAAAAAGGGAGGGGGTAGGAACAGAAAAACACCAGGGGGAAACCCTAGGGTTCAGAGGTTAGGTGGGCTTGGGCTGGTTTGGGCTGCTCTCTCGCAATTCTCAAAACCATTTTTATTTTGCAAAACGATTTTGGCAATTAAAATTTTCAAAACGGAGATGACTGTCTCGGTAAAATATTTTTCGACAATTTTAGAAAAATAAAATAGGGTTTAATAAAAATAATTTTTGTTGTCAAAAATATGCGATGCGAAGATGCTGATGTCATGATGATGCAAAAAGAAAAACAAGCAAAATCTAATTTGGGGAAAACCCCGGGCATTACAACCGACACCACTAACAAGGGATCTCGCCCCGAGATCCACGCTACCGTCGGGGGAGGAGGAGAGCGAGGTTAGACTATCAAATCTTCTCGTGCCATGTTGATCTTCTCGACACCACTAACAAGAGGTTCTTGCTCATGTCGATGGTGATGTTCATCTGTCGAGATCCTTCCGCAGTTCGAACCTATTAGTCAAAAGGCAAGAGATCGTCCACCCACGAAGATGCTATAACCGGCAGATAGGTAAGAGAGAAGATTTAAATCACACAAGGTAAGAGGGGGAATAGCAGAGGGATAAGGAATAAACAAGCGTCCTATTGAGATCTTTTCAAATAACTTTTAGCAAAAATATTTTGGACACTCTATAAACAACGACCATTAGCTAGGGTATCCTACAGGCAGACTGGACGCAGACTGGACCCGCGGGGTATTGAAGAACCAGAGCTCTGATACCACTTTGTAACGCCCCAAGATCGGTACTATGCAGATTTCAGCGTTCCAGCCAAATCCGCATAATAACGATCCTAAAGGACGCCCACCAGGCATAACGTGCACGTCGCAACACACACGTTATGCGGGTGGAATTGTGATAACATTACAATAGTTCTCGACGGAACCCACAAAAGAACATATATGCAACAACGACTCACAGAGTCAAGAACAAAAGATACAATACAAAGATCCAATTAACAACGGAAGCGGGTAGCGTCCGACTACGGACAAGATACAAATTGGACTAAGAGTCCTGAAGATAAGCAAAGGCACCATATCCCTGCCCAGGCCAATCCTAGCCAGAGGGATTCCCAAGCTAACATCGTCAGACTTCAAACCTGTTGGCTGCATTGGAATAGCAGCCCCGAAGGGGTCAGTACTAGTACAAGTACTGGCAAGTAATACTCATAAGATATCAAAGCTGGAATTCCGGGGAAAAGGGTTAGCGATTGAGGCAGCGACAAGCAGCACTAACAACTTATAAAGACACGCTACAACTTTCGCCTAATAGAGAGGAGGCAAGAGAGCGCATAGGTAACCAACTATACTAACACCAAACATACCCAGCCGATTCCTTACCAGCCCGTTTATCCTACGAGCAGCAAGCCCAAAGGCACTCACACAGTTGGCAAATTTTATAAGTTATTGTTCAAGTAATCTATCTACTAGTCAAGTTATTATTATCAGGTGTAGGTTGTCTATGATCTTGTTAGCCAGCATCATCACCAAGTCGTCCATAACCGCGGACACGGCTTTTCGAAAAGATTTAACCCTGCAGGGGTGCACAAATGTAACCACACGCACGTCAACCCTTGTTGCCAGCTATTAGCACACTTCCTAAGGTGTGCCGGCAGGGTATCTGACGCTACACTTTCCTTCACTACCGCACAAGTCCAGGGAACCACCTAGCTAAGTCTGTCCCACCTTCAAAGTCCGGCCGAAGCTCCGAGGTGGACCTAGCCGATGCAAGAACGGCTTTGGGAGGGAACACTCATACGATTGCCCCTCCTTCCACACTCCATAAACGAACGCTCCGCAGCCCTACCGTAAGTAACCATCATCGTGTCGGAGGCGTCCCATCCGTGTACCTGCAACAATATAAAGCGTCGCGCAAATGGAAACACCCGAACTAAGTTGTGGCGCCCTGGACAAGGCTGTAGATCCGGTACTAGGTCGAGGGGAGTCCCATTTCCTCCCACATGTGGGTAGTGCGCTCAGTCTTGGATCAGAGGACAAGAACTCGGGATCCTAGGCGACACTAGCAGAACAAATCACCACGATTGGCTTTCCGCCGGTGCCTTATCTTTATTAATTATATCCCATCGCCAAACATTATAGATTATCATGTGAATTAACCCAACTATCATATTAAAGCATGACTAGATAAAGATATCAAGACTCGAGCAAAACAACCTAAGCATGCACTACGACTCGCAAGGCCAACAAGATAAACAAGCAACAGGGTAGTAGGATGTGGGGGTGGTGGCATATCAGGGCTGCAAGGGAAACATGCATATAGGATCGGGACACAAGCATCGCAATATAAGGCTAGCAAGGAACAAAAGATAGGAGGTGTGAGAGACAGAAAACAACCGAAGATAGCAAGGGAGTATCACTTGCCTGCAATCCGGTAGAGCTAGCAGAACCTGTCGTTGCTCACATCAACTCATCGTCCTATTCCCAAAGAAGCAACAAACACTGGACAATAGAAAAAAACGCATTTTACTACTACGGCAAAAGATCCGGCATGTTGATGACATGATGCATGACAATTTAAAGGTTATCCAATTTTATTCCCTAACACATGACAAATCATTTTAAATGGGATCGGAGAACAATATAGATGCACCGGACAAATCCCATAATTGGTTTACTTAATTCGACTAAATGGATAAAGGTGCGATGTTGATTAATGATGCATGATTTTAGAAGATACAGATATATATGACATATAGGGGTTTAGGGTTGGGGTCACACACGGAAACGAGGAACTTCGGATTCGGAACCACCGTCTTCGGGTCGTAGTCGAAGTAGTCGTCGTAGTCGAAGTAGTCGACGTCGTGGAAGTAGTCGTACTCGGGTCGTCGTCGTGAAGGACCTTGGCGTTCTGGGCTTCGGGGTCGTCGGGGTTCCACGGCATCGGGGTACTCGGGCACCGGTCTTCACGGACGCGTACAAAGGCGGCCGGCACAAACGGACACGGAGAACTCGTCGCATTTCCGGTGTCGGGGTAGAACTTGTCGGGTTCACGGAGGCGTAGCACTTGGCGGGTCTTCGGCTTCACGGAGTCGTTCACGACGGGGACGGGGATCGGGCTTCATGGTGCTTCACGACGGGAATCGGAAACGAGCTTCCCGACGGGAACAGAAATCGGAATGGGGGAACGCGTCGGGGAACAACGGAAAACCGGCGTCGGGAAGGAAACGGGGATCGACCGGGAAAACTCCCCGTCGGGAAACAGGCACCGGGAAACAACGGAGAACCATCGGGATCCGCACCGGGATCGGGAGAAGCCGAGGACGGGAAACACGGGCACGGCGGACATGGCATCGGATGCACCACGGACACGGAAGAGCAGCAGCAGCACGACATGGCATCGGATGCACCACAGAGCAGCACGGTAGCAAGGTGGTCGGACGCAGGAGCAGCGGGGTGAGGTCAAGCTCCTGGCGACGCTGCTCTGGCCGGAGCAGAGGAGGCGATGGGGAGGGAGATGGCCGGAGGAGGGAGGGGAGCAGGGGAGCCGAGGTGCGCAGGCGCGGGGAGAGAGGGGAGGCAGGCGACGGCCGGGAGCTCGAGGTCGAGGGATGAGCGGGAGCGGGTCGGGCACGGGAGCCGAGGGGTGGAGGAGGAGAGGGAGGCGAGGTGCGGGCTCGGGGGGAGGAGGCCGGGCGCGACCTTGGCTAGGCCGGCCGGGGACGAGGTGGTGCGACGCGAGCTCGGGCACGTGGACGTGCTGGTCGGGGCGGGGAAGGAGCAGGATGAGGGAGCGGCTGTGCGACATGAGGGAGGGCGGCCGCGGGACGAGCAGGGAATCGGGGCCGCGAGCGGAGCAGCAGACGTCAGAGGCGGCGGCGCGAGCGGCTCGGCGACGCGGCGGCAGGAGGTCGAGGATGCGTGCGCGGGGACGGCGGGAAGGAGCCGCGACGGCGGGAGGAGAGCGACGACGGGGACGGGCCCGCGAGGAGAGAGGGAGCGGGCCGGGGGGCGCCGGTGGTCGACGGGGTGGGGAGAGAGGAGGACGACGCAGGAGGTGAGGGGATCGAGCCGGTGAGGTGCGGGGAGGATGCGGGAGAAAGAAGCAACAGGGAGAGAAAAGAAGAAAAAATAAGGAGAGAGAAGAAAGAAAGGAAAAGAAAAGGAGGAACGGGAAAAAAGAAAAAGGAAAGAGGTGGGAGGACCTGTTTGCGAAACCCAGAAAAAGGAGGAGGGTGGCTGCAAAAAGGGAGGGGGTAGGAACAGAAAAACACCAGGGGAAACCCTAGGGTTTGGAAGTTAGGTGGGCTTGGGCCGGTTATTCTCAAAACCATTTTTATTTTGCAAAACGATTTTGGCAATTAAATTTTTGAAAACGGAGACGACTGTCTCGGTAAAATATTTTCCGACAATTTTAGAAAAATAAAATAGGGTTTAATAAAAATAATTTTTGTTGTCAAAAATATGCGATGCGAAGATGCTGATGTCATGATGATGCAAAAAGAAAAACAAGCAAAATCTAATTTGGGGAAAACCCCGGGCATTACATCCACTTTGTTTCGATCTAGAGATTATTGCTATGAAAGTTTGAGTGTAATCTGTTGTTCCATTGGGAAGTAGTAGATTGCAAACCGCTCGTGGTCGGCGGCTACGTTGCGCAAGTGTGTGGTGTTGTGAATATCCGTTGGGTTGAAGAGCTGTTGCATTGGCAACGGGGGAGCAGCCGGAGAGTTCGAGAGCATCTCGCAAGTTATCTTCATCAACCCATCAAGTTCATCATCGGCTCACTGAGAAGATCAGGCAACCCCTTATCATCTTGGTATCAGATTTCCAGCATTTACTCGGTGAGCAATCCATCCCCGTATTTCGATTTATTTTTCGTCCTATACAGAAAAGCCAAAAATATTAGGCTTAGATTTCGCCTTAAACTAGATCGCATCGGTTTACAAGTCTAGTTGCTGATCGTTTCCTTTTGCGTACCTTTTTCTCTTATCTGAGTCGTAGTTTTATAAGTTTTTACGTGTCTTTATCATATTGTTTCAAATCGAGTTGGTTTTTGTCGGAATCTGAGTTTTTCATCGAGTTTGAGTTGAAGTCGGAATCCTGCAGCGCGTCCTGCCGCGACACGGTTTCGGTCAATTTTTTTTTTTTCTGTCGCGACTCCGAGTTAGACTAGGAATCCTACCGCGACATGGTTTCTACGCGTTTTTTCTGCCGTGGTGCGAATTCGAGTCTGCTTAGGTTTTCCATCTAGGTTTTCTTTTCCGTTTTGTTTCCATATTCTCTTACCTTTCCACCATCAATTTTTGTGAGCCTTAGACGCAGCCTATCTACAACAATTGTGTAGGAACTTACCTATTCGAGACTAGCACTTTTTGTTCGACAGGCTGCTCTTTTAGTGTGTTTTGATAGCTGTTTTGCTCCTGTTCTAGTTTGTGGCCGTATTAAAAATAAGGGGAAAAGAGTTGTAAAAAAAGGGAAAAAGAGTTGTAGAAAAAAGAGAAAATAGAAAAGTGGACGAAATTTTCATCATCTTTGTGGAGCTTGTCTTTGTTCGTGTTGAATTTGAAAGTTTGAGCAATCTGTGCCTATCAAAAGATTGAGCTAACCTAGCGTCTCTCTTGGGCATTGCAACACGAGCAAGTTATCCGACCTGCAGGTTTTGTTAGCTGTTTTCAAAGTTGCTTTGCCCCTTTATTCTCCACCGTGTGCGTTTCCTTTGTGTTATATGATCAGCACTAGGGCTTGCGAATTGGTGTGTTTGGTATACAAACCAAGATCCACCAAAAACCCTAGTTTGTTGTGTGACACTCTGAGACCCATAATATTTGCTTCATCACATCTGTGCACGTGCTGCTCATACAAGTTGGTAAGCTTTTCTAATTCACTTTGGAACGGTAAGATTAACGTTTTCTTTCGGTTTTGAGTGAGTTGAGAGTTTCCACCTCTATATATATATTTTCCATGTGTGCACTAATCATGTCTTCAGGAGATGAGAGGGACGGTTGTGAGGCAAAAGCAGGACGATAACGTTCCTGTTTGTTGGGCAGAATATGAAGCTCTTCGAGATCACCTGTCATGTCAGTTCAATGCTCAATGTGACAAGTTGCAATCTGATTTGACTGCCACAGACCTAAAGGTTGATAATGTGCTACAAACGGTGACGGACTCTGCAGCTACCTTATTGGACATACAGAATACTACTGGTACATTGAACCGTACTGTGCAGGTTTTGACGCAACGTGTTGATGATGCAAGTGTTCATGGTGATCACGAGTTGATTTTGATGTTGAGGAGAATGATGAGCAAGTTGCGGCTCGTCGTGAGAGGTTGCAAAGGCAAAAACAACAACCACAACCACATGCTAATGGTGGACGTGGAGGTGGCCGAGGTGGTGCTGTACCTCCTGGCCGTGGATTTGCGCCTCTTGGTGCACGCCGTATGATTGATGAAAATTTTGGTCATGCAGCCAACCGTGATGATGATAGTGTTGGTAAGCCTAAATTCAGTATTCCCAAGTTTGAAGGTTCTATTGATGTGGAAGAGTACATTAACTGGGAGTTGAAGATGGAGCAATTATGGTGTTTGCATGACTACACTAACGATTGAAAGATCAAGCTTGCATCTTCTGAGTTTGATGGCTATGCTTTGCTATGGTGGCACGGTCTTCTGAGTGCTAGACGTGAAGCTAATGATGTACCAATTCTGTCTTGGCAAGAGATGAAGGCGGAGATGCGTCATCGATTTATTCCTCGCAATTACATCCGTTCTTTATATGATAAGTTGCAGAATTTGAAGCAAGGCACCAAGTCCGTTGATGAGTACTACAAGGAGATGGAGATGATCATGCAACGTGCTAGAGTGAGAGAAGAACCCGAGCAAACCATGTAGCGTTTTCTGTCCGGGTTGAGCTTCAATATCAAGCGAATTGTGCGTCATCATCAATATGGAGACGTCCTAGATTGGTTACACCAAGCACGTGAAGCTGAATTATAGTTGGCCGAAGATGCCAAAGTTGTGTCTCGTTCATCTTATACGAGAAGCACTTTCACACCAAGGACTGCACCAACGACTACGACGCCAAGTGTTGCTCCTAGTTTCCGTGGTGCTGCTCCTTTGAAATCAGTTTCGGTGGCTCCTAGTGCCAAACCACCATCATCACAACCTGCTGCTGGTGCTGCTGGTTCTTCCAATTCTACAGCTCTTACACGCAATATGAACTGCCATACATGTGGAGGAAGATGTCACTTCAAGCATGAGTGTCTAAACAAGGTGATGTTGATCAATGAGGAGACCGGCGAGTATGAGAGTGGTGATGAGTTTGATCCTAATGGTGAGTTTGAGGAGGAAAATGAGGATGATTTGCATTATGCGGATGGCGAGCGTTTACCATCTATTGTGTGCACGCCTAAGGTGTTGAGTGTGGCCCCTAGTTCTTCGGATCAGCGCTGCAATTGGTTTCAAACAAGGGCTGCTATTGGCAATGGACGGTCGTGCAAGTTAATCATCGATGGTGGCAGCTGCCGCAATTTAGCTAGTAAAGAGCTTGGTCAAAAATTGAATCTAAAATATTTGCCACATCCCCATCCATATTTTATTCAATGGCTAAGTGACAGTGGGGAGTTGAAGATCAATCACATGGTGTGGCTTGAATTTCAGATTGGACCTTACAAGGATACCGTGGAGTGTGACGTGGTTCCAATGAGGGTTCTTCATTTGTTGTTCGGACGTCCCTGGCAATTTGATATAGATGTGCGTCACAATGGGAGAACAAATACATATCAGCTCAATTGGCATGGCAAGGAGGTGATTTTTGAACCCGGCGACATGGTTTGGGTACACTTTCGTAAAGACAGATTTCCTGTTTTCCGCAAGTCTAAGTTGATGCCATGAGGTGATGGTCCATACAAGGTTCTTGCCAAGATAAATGAAATGCATACAAGATAGATCTTCCTACAAGTGAGTATGGCATAAGTAATACGTTCAATGTTACTGATTTAACGTCATATGATGGAGAAGACCTTGCTGCGTCGAGGTCGATGCCTTTGGAAGGGGGGGAGGATTATGAGGACATCCCTAGTTCCTTACCATATTTTCCTAAAGATGATGTTGCTGCTCAAGCTCCAAATAATGAAGTTCGGATTGGTCCTATGACTAGGGCACGTCCAAAGCTACTTGGCCAACAGGTGAATTCATTCTTAAGTGATATTCATGATTATGAGAATTTTATACTACCTAAGTCTTTGTATTTGTCTATGATTAGATATGAGGATGGCGCAAGCATTGCACATGGAGAAGGAAAGTTGCAGTAAGAAGAAGAAGAGATGATTTCCAACATATGCGCGAGGGAGGAGAGGGAGGCAGGCGTATCACCAAGAGAGGGAGATCATGCTTGACAAGCTAAGGTGGCGCACCAGGACATCCATGGGTTGATCACATATGTCTAAGGTGCACCACATGCGGTGCGGGTAGGGTCCCGATTTTCCACGGAATCGACCAAGAACGCGAAGAACACCAAGAGCACGAAGAATATAGGAGGAAGTCTCAGATCGCAACCACGATACAACCTTACCTTGATAAGCCCTTTTCCCTCACCGGTAGGGGCAACCGGACCAATAGAATCCCGAAGAGAGACCGTGAGGTGGAATCTTCGGGAGAGATTGGTGAGCATGCGTGTAACAGCCCCAGTTTGGTACTGTATATTTTGAACCACATTTTCACTTTTGCATTGCACTTGCATCATGGCATACATTCTAAATTGCTAAGTTTAATAAACAACAATTCGAAAACATTTAAAAGGGAAACAAACACCTTCCCAAATTTCCAAACCAATTGCAATTGCTCATTTTGGCAAAACCAAAGTATTATTTTTAGCTTCCATATTTGTCCTGGAAGTTCTAAGAGTTCAATGGATGAAGACAATTTATTTGCCAAGCAAAATAATAAAAGGAAGATCTCAAAATTGGTATGAACCAAAATTGAATTTTAAACCAATTAAAATCAGTTCAATAATTCAAAATAAAAATATGGGGATCTTCACTATGGTATGGGGAGCCTCCCTGGAAATTTTCATAATTTTTTAAAAGGTTTAAGTACCCCAATTAAATGGATTTTGGTTGCTGCCTTTAAAAGAAAAAATCAACAAAAAAGAAAAATAGTGCCGGGGTTTTCTGCTAATTCCCATCATCCCTATCGCCACAGTGGCCGCACTATACCGCGATGCCGCCGTGCTCGCCCCTGAGCCGCGCTGCCGTGCTCCCTAGGTGGATAAGAGTCCACCGAGGCCTCTGCTCCCTACTCTCTCTCTCCCCTCACTCGATCCCTCCCCGTTTTCCCCGTGACCGAAACCCTAAACCTACCGCAATGGATGTCGTCGACCCGCCGCCGTCCCCCGTGCGTCACCACCGCTGGAGACCACCCCGAGCAGATCGAAGTGGGGCAAACGCTCGGCCGTGTCGCCCTCTACCTCCTCGCCCATGGAATCGAGCTTCGGAGCACGGAGTCATCGCCATCATCCTCGTCTTCCACCGCTCCGGCGGCCGCGCGTCGAGCTCGATTGCCGCCAGTGCTGGCCTCCCCCTTCACCACCACGACCGCACATGCTTCAAGGGTGAGCTGGCGATCCTCCTTGACACCATTGTCCTCCTGCTCTCTCCCTAGGTCGTGGTGTCGCATTAGCTTGCCGACGGCCGCCGCTAATCGTCGACATGCTCTTCGCTCCGGCGACCATTAGTCTGCGGCGCCGCCCGTTTCTAGTTACCCATAGCACAGCGCGTCGAGTGCGCGCAGTAGCACGTCCCCGCATGCCATTATCCGTCGAGCACGTGTGGTGGTCACCGCGCGCGCGCGCCGGTCATGGCCTCAGCTCGGTCAAAACGTTTCATCGATAGTACCCTCGAATAGCCGGAAGTACCGACCGTAAGTTGTTTCGGTACTGGATACCTCACATTTTATTCCGGAAGTGGCTCGGAAGTTGCTTCGGAAGTACCGACTTGGCCGGTACTACCGGGCAGTTTTCCGGATGTACCGACCATAAGTCTTTTCGGTACTGGATACTTCGTGTTCTATTCCGGAAGTAGCTCGGAAGTTGCTCCGGAAGTACCGACTTGACCGGTTCTACCGGGCAGTTTTCCGGAAGTGCCGACCATAAGTCTTTTCGGTACTGGATACTTCGTGTTCTATTCCGGAAGTAGCTCAGAAGTTGCTCCGGAAGTACCGACTTGTCTGGTACTACCGGGCAGATTTCCGGTAGTACCGACCGATACAAAAGGGGGCAGAGTTAATTTAAAATTTGGGAAAATCATAACTTAATAAATATTTATTCAAATTTTGCAAATGATATACCAAAATGACCAGCAAATCAAAGGCTATCTAGTTATGTTAATTTCACAGCATGATAACAACTTTTCCTGTGATGTCATTTTCGAAATGGTTAAAAGGATTAAATTTGAATAACCGTTTAATTCACCATTTATTCATCGTTACTCGGAAAATTGCAAACCAGGTACCAAAATAATCAGCAGAACAATACCTATCAAATTATGTCATTTCCATGCATGTAGACCTCATATTTTAGTACTTTACATCTTGCGTAATAACTTAATTCATTAAGTTAAGTATGGAATTTTACTCGTTAATTGCGATATTTATTTCCGGGGTTCCATTTAACTTGTGGGTCATGCCCAAGACCATTTCAGTGCATAAACTTGACATATCATCATGATTGTGCATTGCACCTTTTTGTACTCGTGTTATTTATTTGTTCTCCTGTTATTGTTTGTGTATCGGTAGATTCAGGAGTCCAGGTTCCACCACAATACCCCGACGATCCGTGCTATCAGCCCCATCAGCAAGGCAAGAGATAACCTAACCTTCTGTGCATATCTCATCCTATTGTTTTACACAAGTATTTTCTCCACCATAATATTGCATTCGATTCCAATGTCAATTTTGGTCGATGGTTAGAATATCCTATTAATTGCATTAGTTCCCTACACCATTACCTGTTTTCCCTACTATGATCCATGGGTTAGTGGTGTTGGCCTAAGTTAATTTATATCTGCAGAACATATGCTTAGCTATGCTTAGCCATGCTTAGTCGAATGCTTAGTCGTCCGGTGATTATTTCCATTATTGTGAAGTTGATGGAATGTTCGGACAAGGTGGAAACTTGTGGTACTTAATTAAAATGCTTAAAGGCATGGATGAGTTGCCATCGGGGTTGATGGTGTTTTGCCTCATTCTTGCCGCCTAGGTGCGAGTTCTTTACCTCTTGAACCAAGACTGAGCATGCTTCCATCGGTGGGACATATGGAATTGTTAGTAACTGAATAACTTGTGAGGGGCTAGCCAAGGGTCCTCTAGTTTGAGCTTTCCATTTGCGGGTGAGTTGGATGGTGGAAAAAGGCTTGATGTGGATGGTGGTGTTTAGGATGTGGCCGCGGGGCAGGGTTTTGAAATAGGCACTGAACATGTCCTTCCGCACACTGATGATCCTTGGGTTAGCCTCATGCAAGGTAAAGGTTTAACCGCGCCCACTCTGCCGGCTTTCCCCGGAAGAGAGCTAAATAGGCGAGCCGGATGGTACCGATGGTTAAAAATAGTACACCCCTGCAGGGTTTAATCTTTTCGAAAAGTTGTGTCCACAGTTATGGACGACTTGAGAACGGACGATAAGACCATAAATTACATGAACTTAATAAAATTGGCAACCCGAGAGTGAAGGTTCATTTCCTCGAGGGTGATTCGAGTGAGTGCCTTGGTGGAGATGAGTGGTGGAAAAATGGATACTGTTGGTTCAATGTGAACTGAAGAATGAAAGTTTTACTATCTTATCCCCTTTCGAAAAACCTTCTGAGTAGTCGATGCCATGAGTCCTGTCTTTAAAAAGGAAAACTAGCTTTATGCAAAACAACTACTATACAGCTTTGAAGCCAATCATCTGAGCGTATATAGCTCTAGTAACCTTGCGAGTATGTCGTACCCAGCCTTGGTTTGTTGATTATTATTGTTTCAGAGGAGGACATCACCGACCAGGAAGGTGGGTTCTTTGTTGACATCGACGAGTAGTCTGGGGTTCCCAGGTGGCAGCTTGGGACGTCACGGAACAGGCTGGCTGGGATATGTTATTGTAGGCCTCTTAGGCCATAATTTGGATCTTGTTGTTTAGACAACTAAATTTGCTTCCGCATGATGTAATGTTGGGTCTGTGACCTCTGATGTGTATTTTGCTATCTTTCTCATTATATGAGTTGAAATATGATCTCTTTGTGTCGTAGAGTCTGTGATGTGCCAGATGTTCTGCAGTCTTGATCTCTCTATTATGCATTTATAGCTATGCCAGTGGTTATGGCATGATCGAGGTGTTGCGTTGCCGATGATCCATTCCGAGCACGCCTGCCAAAGGTTTTGGCCTGGGAGTGGTAACCCCAGTAACCTTCGATTGTGTAGCATAACCTGTGGGTTACATAGCATCTCTGTATAATTCCGGGGTCGAGGCGCTACAACGTGGTAGAATCACAAGTATGAGAGACCCGTAGGTAGAATCACACTCGGGAGAGACCTTGCACAAAGAGGGGCCTTGTACATCACCTAGATGAGATCTAGAGTGGCCATGTCAATCCACAAAGGGAAGGTAGGAGCAACAGCGCTTTTGCATACGAACTCCGTTTTCAACGTTCGACCACTCAAAATTCTCGTCAGAAAAAGTTCTGTCCAGCCCGAACCACTACTTCATTCCAAGCCTCCAAAATCTCTCCGAATTGGCAAAAGAGTTCGGGAAGGTTGAGTTTTTGCCACTTTTGTGAAAAAAAAGTTAAATTTTTTTCTGTGATCTTCACTTATATCTTGCTTTTGAGCTATCCATTTGTGCTTGTTGTTGCCGCGCCTTGACTTTGTTGGTGCTATAGGCTCGTGTCTCTAGTACGGTCTATCCTAGGACCAGCACAGTACCGTCTTTGAGCGTTTATTCAACTTGCATTCCTGATTTGAGTTTTGCTATACCATATATAAGCCTTCCCAAAGCTCCACAGATTTCTACACCATGTGTTGTGACTCTCACCTGGCTATCGCTTCATGTAATCTTCGGCGAGTTGACACTGCTGGTTGCCAGTCACCTACTTCTGCTTTGTAAGAACTTGTAAGAGCTTTGCTTCTGGTTTGATGGATTACGCATTCTTTCCACAACCACCTAGTAGTTCATAGGAACATATTCTTGTGATTTGTTTCCTGTCTTCTACTAACCATGTCAGGCTCGGGTGACGAATGGGAGAAACTGACAAATAAAGATTTACACACTAAGTTCGCCAAGCTTGTGATGGATAACACGCAGGACATCGACAAACGACTTGGCAAGGCACTTGAAAAGATAACTGGTCTCGAGCAATCCTTTGATCCCAAGCTCGATGCCAAATTTAACGAGTTTCTCACTCGTATTCCACTACCGCCGGCTGCTGCTCCTCGTCGTCCAGGGTATGTTGGGCACGCTCAACGTGTACCCCGCGAGCAAGGCCAAAATTCTGGAGTAGCTGCGGCTGTCGATGAGCCCTTTGATTACTATTAGTGTGAGGACGAGTATAAAGGAGTAGAAGTGCAGCAACAAGCCCCTGGTCGGCCACGCGCCCACATTCGTAATTGTAATGCTGCACCATGCCCTCAGGTATTGCATGATGATGACCATGTTGGTAAACTTTAGTTAATGATTTCACCTTTTGAGGGTAGATATGATCCTGATGCTTATCTCACATGGGAATTAGAAACTGAACAACGTTTGCTTGTTTACATTACCCTGAAGATAGATGTGTTAAAGCTGTTGTGTGTGAATTTACTATTTTTGCTTCTATTTGGTGGTCTGAATATTGTAGAGTAAATGCTAATGTTATTCCCACCACTTGGACTTTCTTAAAAGTTGCTAGGCATACTCGTTGGGTGCCTCCATACTACCAACGTGATTTGCTTAAACAATTGCACCAGCTTAAAAAAGGAAAAAATTCAGTAGAGGAATATTATAAACAATTGCAAACTGGGTTAATTCGATGTGGTGTTATTGAGGATACTGAACCTATGCTTGCATGTTTTCTGGGTGGGTTAAATAAATAAATTCAAACCATTTTGGAGTATAAGGAGTATCATACCATTAACCATTTGTTCCATCTTGCTTGTATTGCCGAACGTGAAGTGCAGGATCGGCAAGCTTCGCGGACTAATTTTCCTGCAGGACGGACTACATCATGGACTGGTCGTGCACGTTCTATGCGCACCCCGTTTCCTCCTTCTACTACTGTTACCACGCCCAACAAAGAGACGTCAAGCAAGGCAGCACCACCACCCTCCTTTAAGGCTACTCCTGTTGGTTCCACACCGAGTTCATCTTCCATGGCTTCCACGAGCAACACAATTAAAATTCAATGCCGCAAATGTGATGGTTGGTGTCATCATGCACGTGAATGTACCAACAAGCGTGTCATGATTGCTCGTGAAGATGGCGGGTATGATTCCGCTAGTGATTTTGATGAGGAGACGTTGGCTCTTATTGCACACGAGGAACAAGGCGCTACTGACTATGAACAAGATGTACAATGCATGGCTGCTAATGATGGGGATAGGTATGCTTCGTCAATTGTTCAACGAGTTTTGAGTGTGCAGGTCATCAAGGCCGAACAAGACCAGCACCATAATCTATTCCGCACAAAGGGAGTTGTGAAAAAACGGTCTATACGCATCATTATTGATGGAGGAAGCTGCAACAATTTGGCGAGTGTAGAGATGGTGGAGAAGCTCGCGCTCACAACAAGACCACATCCTCATCCTTACTACATCCAATGGTTCAACAACAACGGCAAGGTTAAGATCACTCATATAGTTCGTGTGCACTTTAGTATTGCTGCATATGCTGATTTTGTTGATTGTGATGTTGTCCCTATGCAAGCATGTTCTCTTTTATTGGGTCGGCCATGGCAATTTGATAAAAAATCTGTACATCATGGTAGCACAAATCAATACACTCTTGTTAATAATGATAAGAAAATTGCGTTGCTACCCATGTCTCCTGAACAAATTTTAAAAGATGATATTGCTACAGCTAGTAAAGTGAAAAGACAGGAGCAGGAAAAGAGTGAAAATCAGACTGTGGCTAAGGAATTTGTGCAGCAACATAAGACTAATAATGTATCACCCAACAATGTTGCCACTGAAATTAAATTGACCAATCCATGTTTGCTAGCTAGCAAGTCTGATATTACTTATTTGGATGTTAATGAATCTGTTTGCTATGCCATTGTTTGCAAATAGGTATTGTTTTCTTTTGAGGATATGCCTCCCTCTTTGCCCCCTGCTGTTGCTAACGTTTTGCAGGAGTTTGCGGACGTTTTTCCAAGTGCTGTACCACCGAGATTACCACTGATTCGCGGTATAGAACACCAAATTGATTTAATTCCCGGTGCATCATTACCGAACCGTGCCCCTTACCATACCAACCCTGAGGAGACTAAAGAGATTCAACAACAAATTCAAGAACTACTCGATAAAGGTTATATTCATGAGTCTCTTAGTCCATGTGCTGTTCCAATTATTTTGGTACCTAAGAAAGTTGGTTCTTCCCGCATGTGTACTGATTGTAGGGTTATTAATAATATCACAATTCATTATAGACACCATATACCATGTTTGGATGATATGCTTGATGATTTGAGTGGTTCTACCATGTTTTCTAAAGTTGATTTGTGTAGTGGTTACCACCAGATTCAAATGAAGTTAGGAGATGAATGGAAAATCTCTTTTAAAACTAAGTTCAGTTTGGATGAGTGGTTAGTTATGCCTTTTGGTTTAACTAACGATCCTAGTACTTTCATGAGATTAATGAACGAAGTTTATGTGCTTTCATTGGACGTTTTGTGGTCGTTTATTTTGATGATATACTCATATACAGCAAATCTTTGGAGGTCCATTTGAATCATTTGCGTGCTGTTTTTGATGCTTTGCGTGCTGTGTGTTTATTTGGTAATCTTGAGAAGTGCACCTTTTGCACCGATCGAGTTTCGTTTCTTGGGTATGATGTTACAGCGCAGGGCATTGAAGTGGATCCCGCCAAGATTGAGGCGATTTCGAGTTGGCCGACTCCGCTAATGGTCACCCAAGTGAGGAGTTTCCTTGGCCTCGCTGGGTTCTACCGGCGTTTTGTCAAAGATTTTGGGTCTATTGCAGCACCGCTAAATGAGCTTACAAAGAAGGATGTGCCCTTTGTTTGGGGCGATGCATAACATGATGCATTCATAATGTTGAAAGATAAGTTAACCCATGCTCCCCTACTCCAACTTCCTAATTTTGATAAGACTTTTGAGCTTGAATGTGATGCTAGTGGAATTGGGTTGGGAGGTGTGCTATTACAAGAGGGAAAACAATATTGCATACTTTAGCGAAAAATTTAGTGGTCCTAGTCTGAACTATTCTACTAATGATAAGGAATTATATGCTCTTGTTCGTACTTTAGAAACTTGGCAACATTATTTATGGCCCAAAGAATTTGTTATACATTCTGATCATGAATCCTTGAAACATATTCGTAGTCAAGCTAAACTGAACCATCAACTTGCTAAGTGGGTTGAATTTATTGAGTCTTTTCCTTATGTTATCAAACACAAGAAGGGTAAAGATAATGTTATTGCTGATGGTTTGTCTCGACGTTACACTATGCTTTCACAACTTGACTTCAAAAATTTTGGGTTAGAGACCATCAAAGATTTGTATATGCATGATGCTGATTTTAAAGAAGTGGTGCAGCATTGTAAGGATGGTAGAACAAGGAACAAATTCTTCCTTAGTGTTGGATTTGTGTTTCGTGCTAACAAGCTATGCATTCCAGCTAGTTCCGTTAGTTTTTTGTTGTTACAGGAGGTGCATGGAGGAGGACTAATGGGATACTTTGGCGTCAAGAAGACCGAGGACGTATGTGCCGCGCATTTCTTTTGGCCAAAGATGAGACGGGATGTTGATCATTTTGTTGCTCGCTGCACTACTTTCCAAAAAGATAAGTCACGACTTAATCCTCATGGTTTATATATGCCTTTACCTGTACCTAGCGTTTCGTGGGAGGCTATATCCATGGACTTTGTTTTGGGTTTACCTAGAACAAAGAAGGGGAGGGATACCATATTTGTTGTTGTGGACAAATTTTCTAAGATGGCACACTTTATACCATGTCATAAAACCGATGATGCTGCTAATATTGCTGATTTGGTCTTTCGTGAAATCATTCGCTTGCATGGTGTGCCAAACACAATTGTTTCAGATCGTGATAGTAAATTTCTTGGCCACTTTTGGATATGTTTATGGGCTAAGTTGGGGACTAAACTACTTTTTAGTACTACATGTCACCCCCAAACTAATGGACAAACTGAAGTTGTTAATAGAACTTTGTCTACTATGCTTATGGCTGTTTTAAAATAGAACTTGAAATTGTGGGAAGAATGTTTGCCTCATGTTGAATTCACTTATAATCGTTCGTTGCATTCTACCACTAAGATGTGCCCTTTTGAGATTGTGTATGGTTTTGTACCTTGTGCACCTATTGATTTATTGCCTCTTCCATCTACGGTGCAAAATAATTTTGATGCTACACAACGTGCTGAATTGCTACTAAAATTGCATGAGACAACTAAAGAAAACATTGCACGCATGAATGCTAAATATAAATCGTATGGAGATAGAGGAAGAAAGCATATTGTGTTTGATATTGGAGATTTTGTTTGGTTGCATTTGCGCAAAGATCGCTTTTCTGATTTGCGCAAGTCCAAGTTAATGCCACGAGTTGCTGGTCCTTTTAAGGTGTTAGAGCATATAAATGATAATGCATATAAACTTGAGCTGCCTGTAGACTATGGGGTTAGTCCCACATTTAACATTGTAGATTTGAAGCCCTACTTCGGTGAAGAAGAGGAGATTGTGTCGAGGACGACTTCAATTCAAGAAGGGGAGGATGATGAGGACATCCCAACTATAGTTACAACCACTAGTCCTACCAATATGCAAATACAATGACCTATTACTCGAGCTCGTGCACGTCAACTAAATTATCAGGTACTTTCGTTTCTTGGAACTCTTCCAAATCTACATGAGAATATGCTACTGCCTAAAACCGATGTGTTTGTTACACTTAGGAATAATGGATCTAGCGAGGAGTTGATGGACATGCATTGGAGCATGATCGTCCATGGAGATGGCAGCAATCATACGAGGATTGAAGATGACACCACACATGGAGAAACGAGGGTTGTGAAGCCACTATAAGGGAGCACGAAGTCATGGACGAAATATTCAAAGACCACACTTCATATTTTCATCCATAGCATTATATGGTGTTGCGTCACCTCTATTTTTGGGCTAGGCCCATGTATTTTCGAGATACCTTTTCATAGGCTGTTTTTAGAGTCCGTATTGATAGGGAAACCGACTTAGGAAGGATTTCGGCCTCCTTTTCCAAGGTCGCACGAAATTTCCCTTAGTTTCCCTATAAATACCCCCCTAGGTCGTCACTTTAGGGTTTGGGTTTTGTTTAGTCTAAAGTTAGCTAGCCGTCGCTGCAACTTCGCCGTACTTCGTTTGTGCCAGACCAGCTAGATAAAGACCGCTCTTCGGAACACCACTTTCATCTATAAACATTCATATTTGCAATATTCAGGTTGCCAATTTGTCGTAACAGTGGAACATGGGGTTCCCCTGATGCGGTCAAAGTGGGTCCATCGCACATGGGCCTACCAAGGAGGCACTCAAGGCCAAGGCACAAGACTGGTAGATGGGTACCCCCATCTGCCCCACGGCGTGCCGACGCACTCGGCATCGACAACCAAGGCAAAGGACCCGGGGACACTCTAGGGCCCCCTCGACCCGAAAGCAGGCATGGAGGTCCCGGGACCCCGACGCCCGGCAGGAGGCCAGGCTCACCCCGGGAACCAACCTCCAGTGCGCAAAGAGGATAAGCTTGCTAGCCCTGGCTGGAGGCTCCTAGCAGACTTGGGTGCCAAGAAGATTGAGGCGCCAAAGGGGGCAGATGCGGAAAAGCTGCCAGCCTCTGTCCGCCCTACCTGGAAAAGGTGGGCGACCTCACCTACCCCCTCTGAGAAGAATACTTGGATGAGAAGAGGCCACGTCGCCTCCTAAGGAGAACCCGGAGGGGTTTTCCCGCCAAAACCCCTCCGGCCCCAAAGGTGCACCTGTGGTATCCCCTTAGCCTATAAAAGGAGGACCGAGGCACCCAAGGGAAGGAGGATCACAAGTGGAAGAGAGAACCAGCACGGGAACAAGATCACAAGATGGAACACCGTCGAGTCGGAGGCTAGGCTAGGTAGTCCAAGGTTAGCTTAGGCGAGAGGTGATCTCCTCCGGGCCAGGATCTGCTCGTCTTCAACCTCTAGCCAACACCTCCCGGGTTCTCACCCGCGACCACCATTGTAAAGCTACACCATGATACACCTCTCAATCCAGACATGCAGGAGTAGGGCTGTTAGCCTCCGGGCGGCCTGAACCTGGGTAAACTCCTTGTGTCTCTATGATGCTTGCTAGTACGTAGATCTCGAGCATAGACGAAGCCTCCGGGCGGAAGACGTTACTCAGCCTCCTTCGCGCCCCATACCGAACCTAAAAAGGGGGTATCCTTTACTCCCGGTGTCCGTGATCCAAGACACGACACAATTCTTAGTTCTTGCTTGTTCTTCGATTGCCTACAGGAATTAGACCTTAGTTGGTTTTGTCGATTGTGATTTGGCGCTGTCGGCACAGTGGAAACCAGGGTACCACGGGCCGGCCTGCCAGGGCCCACAACGCTCTTCAGAAGATTTCGCTAAGGACCAGGCTCTCCAAGCCTGGCGAGCCTCGCGAGGATTTTTCCTCGCTAGGGGCCTCTCCTCGAGAGGGCATCTCCAAGGATCAAGCCAAAAGGCTCGGCGAGGCCTCCGGCCTCGCGGGGGTTCCTTCCCCACGAAGCAAGCTCTGTCTCCGCGACAGAGCTCACATGGGCTCTACGCCCTCCGCAGAGTCACGAGCGCGGTTGCGCGTGGTGACGACAGCGCCGCAGTTGCCGTTCTTGTGTATAAAGCAGTCAACAATGCTGCACCAAGCAAAGGAGCTACAAAAATTGCCGTTTCAGTGATAAGGGGACCGTCTGCCGCTACGCTCCAAGGGCGACGTCACCGTGGGGCGCCTCCCGAGCTCCGCGAGAGGGATCCTCGCCGCTGTTGGAGGAGATCATCTGGAGGTCCTTTTCAGGCGGTGCGCTCCTTGAGGAGCCGGCAAAGTCTCCCGAGGGGTCAGTGCTCCCCGAGGCCTCGCCCTTGCCAGTGTCGTCCACCTTGTCTGGCTCCGAGGGCTTGTCCATCTGCTCCGGCTCCGCCGCCCGCGGGTTGCCGTGGGGCCCGCGGTGTCCTTCGGGCACGATGCCCCACTCATCGAATTTGGGTAGGGCCCTGCGGTGCTCGCGCGCCTTCTCCTCCCCAAAGGTGAAGAGTGGCCGGGCCTCGTCGACGGCTGTTGCAGGGATGGCCGCCGTGGTGAAGAGGGCCACCATGACCCTGTCCAACACCTCCGGGGCGAAGTTGTCCGTGCACAGGCGCATCCTATCCTCCAGGCCTGCGTACGTCCACATCGGCTCCGAATGCCACTGGAGGGGGGCGATGCGGCGCCTCGTGAAGTCTTTCGCCACCATCTGGCCGGTGAGCCCGGCTTCGCGGAGCCCCCGCAGGCACTCGTACACCGCGTTGAGCTTTGGGCCCTCGAAGCCCTCGCTCGCCCAGCACGCCCACTTCTTCGGGGGCGCCACGGGCACATCCAGGAGGTGGTTCGACACCTTGGTGTCGACGAAGAACCACTGCTGGCGGAAGTCCTCCACTTTCTTCGTCACCTTGGTGATGGCATTCTCACCGCTCCACGCGATGGGGCTGTAGTTCTTGCTCCGGGCGTCGGCGATACGGAGGGAGACGCATCTGGTCCGCTCGTTTTGCGCGGTGGACCGGAGTGCGTAGAAGCTGCGGAAGAGGTCCACAGAAGGATGGATACCGACATAGGTCTCATAGAGGTAGGCGAAGATGGAGAGTATGAGGATGCAATTGGGATGAAGATGGAGGAGTTGGATCTGGTATGACTCCAGAATCCCCATGAGGAAGTCGGAAAAAGGAGGAATGAGACTGGCGGAGAGAGTGTAGAGGAAGATGGGGTAGTACCCCTCGGGAAGCTTGCTGTCGGCCGGCTTCATGATGGTGGTGCCGTGCTCATTGGTTCTCGCGGTCGCCAGGTGGCGCACCTTGTCGACCCCCGCCGTGTTAATGCGGGACCTCGACAGCGCCCCCTGGGGTTCAGCCCTCCGCGACGCCGCCGCGGACTTGCTAGCCTGCATCGGAGCCTTGCCTTTCTTGGGAGCGTCTGCTTTCTTGGGCGCCATGGTCGCAGGAGAGAAGGAACATTTGGAGGTGGTGCGCTCTGGGAAGAAGGAGGCATTTGGGGGAAGTGTGCGGCGGAGTAATGGGAGAAGTGATGGGCGCATTCATCGCGCGCAGGCTTTATTGGCCAGTTACCAAGGGCGTGGCGGGCCCCACCGGGTCGCCCGTTGGAGCCGAGGAGATCGTGGCCTCGGGCGCAACCGCTGTGCCTCACGTGTCACGACCCAGGCAGGCATCGTTGGGCTCCCAACGCTTTGCCTGCATCCGTGGGCTTTGCCATGCCCATCATGGGCCCGGGGGCTACTGTCGGCACAATGGAAACCAGGGTACCACGGGCCGGCCTGCCAGGGCCCACAACACTCTTCAGAAGATTTCGCTAAGGACCAGGCTCTCCAAGCCTGGCGAGCCTCGCGAGGATTTTTCCTCGCGAGGGGCCTCTCCTCGAGAGGGCATCTCCAAGGATCAAGCCAAAAGGCTCGGCGAGGCCTCCGTCCTCGCGAGGGTTCCTTCCCCACGAAGCAAACTCTGTCTCCGTGACAGAGCGTACATGGGCTCTGCGCCCTCCGCAGAGTCACGGGCGCGGTTGCGCGCGGTGACGACAGCGCCGCAGTTGTCGTTCTTGTGTATAAAGCAGTCAACAATGCTGCACCAAGCAAAGGAGCTACAAGAATTGCCGTTTCGGTGATAAGGGGACCGTCTGCCGCTACGCTCCAAGGACGACATCACCGTGGGGCGCCTCCCGAGCCTCAGCAGCGCCAGCCCACCGTCCTGGCTGGACGGTGGCTTTTCCAGCTTTGGTGACGCCGCTCCCTTCGGGACCGCGTCCATGGACTCTGCCTTTATCGTGCACCCGTCCTACTCCTTCGTCGCCATGTGGTAACCCTTCCCGCCAAGATATTTGGGGAAGAGGTCCAGGACACCTATAAAAGGAGGGGAGCACGTTCGGGCAAGGGCCGGGGTTCGACTCTGGTTGGTCTTCAGTTGGTTCGGATCTGAGATCTAGGGTTAGCCATAGTTAGCCACCTTGAGCTCTCCAAGCTCTCCTTGTACTATAACCTCTCCAAGCAGTGCAATACAAC
The DNA here is from genome assembly GCA_012064385.1 of Puccinellia tenuiflora. Taxonomy (NCBI): domain Eukaryota; kingdom Viridiplantae; phylum Streptophyta; class Magnoliopsida; order Poales; family Poaceae; genus Puccinellia; species Puccinellia tenuiflora. The sequence continues at coordinate 1,506,304 of QRDG01000391.1, read as the reverse complement.
CAAGGCAGGACGTAGGGGTTTTGCCTCTCCAAGAGGGCCCTGAACCTGGGTAACTCCGTGTGTTCATCTCTGCAGTGCCGTCCCACAGCGATCTCGATGAGCGCCGTCGCCGAGGCATGTTGAGGGTTGTTTGATTCCGTGTTCAGCCCCTTACTCGATACCTAGTGAGACACACCCAGTTCCTGAGACAGTTCTCCGACAGGCGCTGTCATAAACCTTCCCGCAGTTGGTGTAGCGATTGCTAAGGCTCAGCATCCTCGCACGTTTGTAGTCGCATCGTCAACGTCGACGCCACCCATATCGATAGTTATCATCTCATCGAAAAATCGGACACCTCTGCCTCTATCATAATCCGTGGTCAACCTAAAGCTCTGATACCATATGGTGCGGGTAGGATCTCAATTTTCAAGTGAATCGACCAGGAACGCGAAGAAGGCGAAGAACACCAAGGGCATGAAGAACACAAGAGGAAGTCTCGACAACTGATGTAGAAGGTGGCCCGATCTTCACGGATTTGAATGGGAGGTGAGGGGAAATCGGGAAGAAACGAGAAGAACACAAAGAACACGGTGAAGAACACACACAAAGGGGGGATAACTCGTGAGGCCTACGAGGGAGAATCACCCGACAAGAAGAGGTACATCTTCCTCCTCGGAGTAGCCCATCACGGGAAGGGAGCAACGCTCAAGTTCTAGTCTAATCTTGTCTAACCCTAGATCTGAGGGAGTTGGGAGGTATTTATAGTCTAGCCACGAAGGGGTAAGGTGGGAGGATAAGATACAAGGGAATATTCCCTGATCCGGCTCACAGGCATGCGAAGGTCCGGTAGTACCGGTCTTCAGGCGGTAGTACCGGTTGGCCAGTAGTACCGGTTCCCGGGAGGTAGTATCGTAGCTCCGACAAAGGACTTTGGCGGAGGTCAGTCGGTAGTATGCCGGTAGTACTGGTGGCACGGTAGTGCCGGCCTTGGAGCGGTAGTACCGTTCTCTGGCGCTATAGGGTCTCTTCTTCCTCCTCGTCCATGCATAGCCCTTGGTTGATTGGAGTTCATGGAGTTCCTTGCCACCCTTTGAAGTCCTTGGTCGCTTGCCTTCCATTGGGGTGCTTGACATGGTGTTGGTCGTGGGTTGGGCTGCATCATCTCCCCCTCCTTCGAAAAGCGTCATCCTCAACGCTAGCACGTCATCACCATGTGAAGGAGGTAGATGTTTTCCCGTTGAAGTAGACGTCACCATGCCGCCATTTTTACCTGCACGCATCAAAGACCAAGCAAAACATGTGTGTGCACGATAGAGGAGCACATCATTGACGACATGTCCAAACTTTATCAATACACCATTAGCACAACACAAAGATATGAAAGGTAAAGCAAAAGCGAGGTCAATGTGCAAGCAATTCCTCAGAACATCCTCAAGATGTGAAAACACAAAATCTCCAAGGAAAGTTGGGAAGGCTATGATACCTATCTCATGGTGAACCATATGATGTCCATTGCATTCAAAACACTTGAAAGAGAAATTTGACAACCACACAATATGAGGGATGCTCGTATCATAATCATCATGTGTGCAAGCAAAACAAAGAGAAGAGCAAGGTTTCGTAAAATTTGTTGCAACACCGATAAGACAACATCCAAAGTACTCATGACAAGACATGTTCAAAATATCATTATGGTTACAATCAAGCCATTTAAAAGAACAAGTGTTCATCACATGTGTTGCAACACATAAATCATCTACATGAAGGATCAAGGGAACGAGCATGTCACAAAGAGAACCACAATGATTCACATGTTTGCAAACAAACCAAAGGAAAGAGCAATTATTCAATTTGATTGATGCAAAACATGAAAAAGGAAATAGAGGTGGATTGGATCCAAACTGTGAGAAAGCTATGGGGGCCTTCTCATAATATATCATCGGAACATTATTGCAAACCAAGCATTGGAAAGAGAAATTGTTCAACTTCTTGGATGCAACAATGGGAGAAAATTCGAAAGTTTCACAACCAGGCATGTATATGGGAAGATCGTCAGAAATAGGTAATTCCACATGATCAACATTGGTTTCGAACAAAGTATCACATGGGAATATGAAAGAAGGATAGGTGACATCAAAAGGATCATCCATACCATGTAAGCAATCACAAGTCATCATGTCCACTAGTAGGATCATGGCATCGTCAACACCCATATGTGTACCTTTGTAGTCTCGCTCATGTGAAGTATGTGTTGTGGTAGTAGGGGCCGCCATGTGGCCGACTTGTCCATCATGATGTAGACATGGGGTGGCATCGCCTTCATCCTCCATGTACATTTTCTCCCTAAGAGGCACCATCATGTGGAAGCTTGGCGTCTCCTCATCCATGGAACCTAACACAACATGAGTAAACACACTAGAGGTAGAGGGTAAGTTGTTAGAAATCGAAATGGCCTCACTTGACCTATCAACTACCTCTCCCAACTCAAGTGGTGTATCACTCATTCCCTCAAAGTGGAAGCACTCAACCTCACGTATGGTGGAGGCACTCAACTCACTATCAATCTCACTCAAGTGGGCTAGGTGGCTCTCATTCTCACATGGGATTAGTACCATCTCATCATTCAAGCACATAGGGATATGCTCGATAGTCTCAACTCCATTCGCCTCTTCGGTTTAAGGGAACTCCCATGCTCAACCTCTTCAACCTTGTCACCTTGTTGGTCACCATCTTGTAGTAGAGGGGGAAGTAGGCTCGTAGTTGTGTCACCACAAACTTTGCCTTTCTTTCTTTCCTCTTCAAGTAACCAATCATCAAATGATATGTAACATGACATGTTCAAAATTGTCAATGTCAGCCTTGAGCTTGGCTTCTTTTTCGTTGCGCTTGGCCTTCATCTTGTCGAGGTCGACCTTGAACGCAGTTAGGATTTCTGTTTGCTTCTTGGATAATGATCTACTCTTGGGCGCCCTTTTGGTCGAGGTGCGCGGAGGGGACTCCACATGATGTGTTCTTGCCGCTAACCTGTGTGTGGAAGTAGTTTCTTGATGGCATGGCCTTGAGTAGCTTGAGTCCGTATTGTGTCGTCGATGATGATCTTGGGTAGACGTACGACGGCAACGATCCTCGACGTCCCTTGATGACGACTCATGTGCATAGGCACTTTGCATTTGCCGCCATCTTGAGGGCGATGCGGCTTGATGTCGTGGAGGAGTGCGTGTGTCCATGTCCTCTCGGCGAAGATGCCTTGAGCTCCGTCTCCTTGTGTCATCCTCATGAGGCGCATAGCCTTGTCGAAGATCATGGAACGATGTGTGTGCTTGACGGCGGTGGCGCTCTTGAGTTGGTGGCCTTGAGGATCGTTGAGGTGGGTACCCATCGTCGGTATCATCGTGAACATGGTGTGTAGAGCCTCATTGAAGATCCTTGACATTGCTTGACGGTTGGGTATGTGCGCGAGCACTTTGCATTTGGTCATAGTGGTCGATGTGCGGCTCCACCAAGTCATTTGAGTTGTAGTCGTAGTCGTGGTCCGCCATGGTGTTGATGCTTGTGGACTCGAACTTGGTGTAGCTCTCCATGTCGTGGACGGTTGGGGCCTCATAGTCTTGGTAGTGGTGGTGCTCCGCCATGTAGTCCATGCTCGTGGAAGAGTTGTCAATGTCGTGGTCCACCATGTCATCGATGCTTGGCGTGCCGTAGTCGTTGTCGCTCACCATGTTCTCATCATCATGGCCTCCGTAGAATGCTCCGCTCTCACTAGACATGGTCAATAACAAGACAAGTGTATATATATGTGGAGTGGAAGTAACTAAGAAACCAACCTCATCTAGTAGATAGTATTGGAACTAGTGGACCATGCCAAAAGAAACCGATACACAAGAATGGGGTGACTTCAGTATCAAAGATCCAAATGCAACTCCAAGACACACACAGCTTATTATTTATGCTCCCAATGTACTTATGATGTAGCACCCGGTGGATCTTTAGCCCTAGCTTGAATTGAAGGTTTGGCTCCATTTTCCACCTCTGATAAATCAACCCTGCCTCACGTTACCTCCTTCCGAGCCTGCGGCATTCTGGCCGGCCACGTACTTAACGCTGGGTATAATCTTTTTGAGGACAATGTCGCCTTGGAGAATACTCGCTCTTTAACTCGGAGTCGTAGAAGCTAGTGTTGTCTTGCTTGCTCGAAATGTGCTTGAGGAGTGATGTGTCTCGTATTCAAGCGACGTTGCTTCGGAGAGCGACCACCAAGGAGATGGTAGGATAAGGATTCAGTAAGGTTCTGACCAACAGGATGCTTATAGGTGGGTGGAGAAAAAGCTCAAAAGGCATACTTCCTGCGCTTTTAGAGGATCTAAATAAGTCCTCATCCTTCCGCTAGAATTTGGATACTTGATTGACCCGCTTACTTCTATTATGTTAATACTAATTACTACTGTAGGAATCCTGGTTCTTATTTATAGTGACGGTTATATGTCTCACGATGAAGGATATTTGAGATTTTTTGTTTATATAAGTTTTTTCACTACTTCTATGTTGGGATTGGTTACTAGCTCCAATTTGATACAAATTTATTTTTTTTGGGAACTCGTGGGAATGTGTTCCTATTTATTGATAGGCTTTTGGTTTACACGACCAATCGCAGCGAGTGCTTGTCAAAAAGCTTTTGTAACTAATCGTGTAGGGGATTTTGGTTTATTATTAGGAATTTTAGGTTTTTTTTGGATAACGGGTAGTTTAGAGTTTAGGGATTTGTTCAAAAGCATTGAGTTGGTTTAGCAGGAAGGTTCGAAGAAAGAGAGCAGAAAAAGATGGCACACAAAAGAGGTGGAAAAACACGTCCCCCTTCTACGCGATACCTTTTATTTGAATCAAAACCAGATTGCGCTTTCAGGACCTACACCTACATTATAACTAATGCACGGGACAGCCGATTTTCTCGATCGAGAATGTCTCAACGAAATGAATCTTTGAGAAGTACCGTTATCTCGAGCCACGGGATCAGACCAAACAAAAACTGGTTATCGAGAAGAGAAAAGAGCAGCAGCGGCTTTGTCAAGCGAATCTTTTGTGCGCCATCCATTTCTGCTCTCTTTCTTCGAACCCATAAAGCATAGCTCGTTTTTTGTAACCTTCCTGCTAAACCAACTCAATGCGTAAAGCCTTCATCGACAAAGTCTTGCTCTCCTTCTTTGATGAAAAGTTATGAACCCTGTGGACCACCCCCATGGGGCCGATTAAATAAATGCAATTATCGCCGAAAAGATGAAGCAGTTCTTCATCTTGCTTCTTCCTGTTCGTCCATTCGGGATGGGGCAGGCGGTACAAAGTACACCTCTTCCATAGAGGTAAGCTGGTAGTAGCCTAACCTTTTAGAGTCGGGGGAGTCGAGCCCTTAACTCTATCAATAGAAAAATATTCGTGCGTGGCTTGAGTTAGAATCCTAGAAAAGATCGAACGAAAGCTGTAAAGATTCCTTAAGTCGGGAATGCCAATCTCTCTTCCCATTTCATCTACCAGTTGTTCCGAGCAGATTTGATCACAGTCCCATAAGCAGTAGTGACCACCAGTGAGCCTATTTCCTGATTACTGATTTTTCCTTACCACACGGATCCACTAGGATGGATTTTGTTTACTTTGATAGTTAAAAATGGAAAAATGAATTCTTGAATTTTTTTTGGAAGAATGCGGAACAAAGATAAGTTAGTAAATAGGCCTTTTGGGAAGCCCTTGATCGAGTAGTTCATCCGAAAGCATTTGATCCATCAGATCAGTGCTTGATCTTCTATGGTTCAAGACCTAAATAAAGGAATGAAAACAACTGCAAGATCCGTGCTGGATGTCACTTTTCCCCCGGGCAAGTTACCTTATATTTATAACGCTTTGGTAGTCCAGAGTAGAGACACTTCCGATAAGCAAATTAATGTGACTTGCGTGATAACATCCGCTTCTTTCGTGATCTCTTTGGCTAACTCATGAGCAATGGCAACATTTACTGTATTCCACTATGTCCAATTTGGAAAGAGAGACAAGCGTTATTTAAATAATAAAGCTTCGCAAAACGATCAATTAATTCAAAAGAACCTTTGCATGCCGGTACCAAAAACCGATGCCTTACCACTTGGCTATACTGCAAACGGGGGGAAGGCTCGAAGAAAACGAGCTGGGTTTCTGTAAGCTGTACCCAAGTACCCTTGTCTAAAGCTTCGAACACCCTTTTTTTAAGTGAAAGTTCAGGTGGTTGGGTGGCCGAATACACTAAATAGGCCTTGTCAAGCTTTCAGCTATAGAAGCAGCAGTATCGAAGTCGTCTGGTCTCTGAATAAAAACAACAGCTCGAATTTGCCTACTAAGTAAGACCTTCACCTCAATAAATATAGTAAGTAGTTAAGGTAGTGAAGAATGTACGACCCAAATCTGGAATATAAGCTAACATCTGGGGCATTGCAGAATTCTAACAAGCCTTCCTCCACAAAACATTATTAGGAATCCGGTTATTAGCTATTTTGAACAAATCCCTAAACTCTAAACTACCCGTTATCCAAAAAAAACCTAAAATTCCTAATAATAAACCAAAATAATTTTACTTGGTAATGTATAGGAAGAAGGGGTCATCTTTTTATTTTTTAGGGATAGCTCAATGTGTTCAACTCTTGCTAGACAGACGTGGCTTAGATCACGAGTTTGAGACCCGCATCAACATCAAGAGAAATAGACGAGGCAGCTCAATCTCGTTTTTAGAATAGCTTTGATCCGGCCATGTAGAGCACTCATAGTTTTTTTCGTTTTGGGTATAGCAGGACTTGAACCTGCGACCACTATGTTAAAAGGTTTGTTTTGCTGGTTAGGAAGGCTTTTCTTGCCAACTGAACTACTAACTGCTTTTGGTCCCAAATCTTTGGTGTTGCTTTTTCCAATAAACGTTGGTTACATTTCCTTTTTTCGGTATGCCGCTCCGCAAGCAAGGAGCGCCGCAAGGAGAGCGAGAGAACAAAGTGGGATTTGGTGATGTCGGAATTTGCACCTATTTGTATCTATTTGGTGATCAGTCCGGTAGTTTGTTTGATTCCACTCGGTGTTCCTTTTCCATTTGCTTCCAATAGTTTGACCTATCCAGAAAAATTGCCGTCCTATCCGTTCGATTTGAGCTTCTCTAGAGAAGAGGCGCGCGGTTGTGCTTTTCATTTTCTTTCATCTTTCCGCGAGGGCCTCTGCTTTCCTTGAGGGAATACGACGAGCACTCATCGCCAGCATTCAGGTGGTCCTATCATCTCTATTTCCTCCCGACATTTCCTTCTCTAGTCAGGGAAGCCATAATTAGTCAGTAAGAAGTATATCTAGAGGGAGTTTATAATAAGGGAAATGGATGTAGAGTGTATTAGATAGAAAAAAAGCAAAAGAGATAGCATACATAATCTGTCCTACGGATAATGCGAAGCTATTTTATGTCTGACTCAGGCCTATATGACCGATCCATCGAAATACTCCAAGACTCTAGCTTTCTCATATATTCCATATATCACATTAGATAGATATCATACTCATGGAATACGATTCTATTCTAAGGCCAGTTGTCTATACAAGATCTCAAGTTTCTAGTACAGTCAGCTTTAAACAATCTTCTTGCTTACCATTAGCATCTTCTGGAACTTTTTTGGAACGAATCCTCTTTTCTAGGAAGATGGAACATTTTGGGCTAGAGGACACTATCGTCCGTTATACAATAATCCTTCTTTTACCTCAACTAAAATATATGCATGAGGTACCATATTCATAAGAAAACGAACTGACTAAAAAATGGGGGAGGTGGCTTTCACTACCAACGTCATGAGAGTGACCCAACGCTGCCTTGCTATCTCAGAATCAGGGGGATTCTTTCCCTCTGCTTGACATGTTTATCCTTCTTTACTATCTTTTCCAAGTCATTTAGCAACCGATTTTTATCTTCCATTTGAACTCATTTCCATAATTCTTCTAGTTTCTTTAATAGGTGCAATTACTATGGCTCGGCAATAAAATAATAAAACTTAGAAAGAGTAAAAATTAAAAGAATTGCAAATCTAAAATAAATAACTAAATAATCACACTTTTGATTTAGTAAAAATCGTCTCCCGCCAACAATTACCTTCTTTCTTTTCTCTTTTGTTGTGTAATTGTTATATTGTAATTAATTGAATCGGTTCAATTCTTGTCCTCGTATTGAAATGAATCGAGATTGATAAGGAGTTAATTAATGATGTTTTTCTAATTTCTTCTTTGGAAGAATGTGAAAGATTACCCTTTGATTTACCAGAAGCAGAAGAAGAATTAGTAGCAGGTTATCAAACCGAATATTCGGGTATAAAATATGGTTTATTTTATCTTGTTTCTTACCTTAATTTATTAGTTTCCTCTTTATTTGTAACAGTTCTCTACTTAGGCGGGTGGAATTTATCTATTCCCTATATATCTTTTTTTGATTTTTTCCAAATGAATAACGCGGTTGGGATTTTGGAAATGACAATGGGTATCTTTATTACATTAACTAAAGCTTATTTATTTCTCTTCATTTCTATCACAATAAGATGGACTTTACCCAGGATGAGAATGGATCAGTTATTAAATCTTGGATGGAAATTTCTTTTACCTATTTCCCTGGGCAATCTCTTATTAACAACCTCTTCCCAACTTGTTTCACTATAAATAAGATAATACAATAACAGTAAGAATATTTTCAACACAAAGGCTCTCTCAAACAAGAGAAAGAAACCTTATTTACCGATCGAGCCCTACCTACTCGATGAAGCAGTCCGTTCCTATTTAATGGTATCTTATGAACTGTAGCGCCCCGACCCCGGAATTATACAGAGAGGCTATGGAATTGGCACAACCATCAAGGTATAACACAGAGATCGAGACTTGTGGAACAAACTGGCACATTGCATGACTCTACGACACAAAACATATAGCAACTCATATAATGAGAAGAATACAAATATTACACATCAAAAGGATCAGGGATCCAACAATTCATCAAGCGGAAGCGGGTAGTGTTGTCTAACAACAAGATGCAAATTATGGCCTAAGAGGCCTGCAGATAAACAATTCCCAGCCAGCTTATTCCACGGTCCCAAGCTGCCACCTGGGAACCCCAGACTAGTAGTCGACGTCAACGAAGAACCCACCTAGCTGCTCGGTGTCGTCCTCCTCTGAAATACAAGTATAAAGACAGCAAAGAGAGACTGAGTACGATGTACTCGCAAGCTTAGTAGGGCGATATAGGCCCAATGACTGACGGAGGCTCTAAAGCTGTATAATGTAGCTACTTTGCATAAAGCTAGATTTGCATTTAAAATATGTAAAGACACGAGGCATCGTGTATTCAGAATGTTTTTCATAAAGGGGATAAGAGAGTAACATTTCATCTTCGGTTCTCGTTGAACCTACCTGCAACCATCACCACTCATCTCACACAAAGGCACTCCCTCGACTCACCCTCGAGGAAATGAACCTTTATCACAAGTTGATTATGCAACCTTTAGCTGCCATATCAATTAGGTTAACACTAGTCATCAACCCGTGCATCCGCACGGGATGGATTTTTAAAAACTCATAGACTTATTATTTTTTCTTAAAAAGTTTGATTTAGTTATTATATCTCGGCTTCTTATTCTTATAAAAAACATATTTTGGTAGATGGAATTTTTGAACCTAGGTACAGAGAAACTCTTCTATAATCTTAGAAAAGGAATACCGTAATTTTTTTTAAAATTGTATAATTGTGTATATGGCGTCGTTTAAGAAACTTAGACATTTGGATTTTCATTAAAAAAAAGTATCTGTGAGCCTGCCTGAATTTCGTAAATTTGGAATTTATGTTATTTGGTAGAAGTTCATAAGGCAATGAAAGAAAAATGCGTGTTTTTATATGTAATTTGAGGTATAACCCAAATGTCCCAGCTAATAATATTTCGAATAAACATAAGAAAATATAGAATAGTTCCATTAAGTAAATATATCTCCTATTATTTCTTGTTAGGTCCTTTTAAATAGGCATGTGGTTTTAATAATATTCTTATACTCATCGTATAAAATAATCATATCAAAAGTGTTGTGAAGTTCATTGTCTAAAATAAGAGCCTTAGTCAGCACAGACACATGAAGACAATCAGTTAGATTAGTGTACAAAATAAAAGTACACTTTCGTTACATACAAACTTGGAAGATTTTTTATCATTTTTACAATTTTAGCCACCATTTGTACGAAAACCCCAAGAAGCGGTCAGAAGTGCACTACTTCCTAAATTCCCCTTAGATTTTTGTGCTGCTCCACCTCCAGCATGGTCCACTCGGTGGGATGACCGACCAAGCAGTCCTTCCACCATATTTGCCTCGTCGAAACACAACATATGGTTTCTTTCATCATGACACAACCTTGATTAGTCGACGCCACCCTTAAATTCCAAGGTGTGATGAAGAATTTATACTATGCAATTTTAACAGTATGTTCGGAAACTGAGCCAATTTTAGAACTAAGAAGTTTAGTGATTTTATAAAGCACGTACATAGACAATCTAAGAGGCAATTTGACAACACAATCATGAGGAATTTCGTCGAAGTATTAATTGGAGATCACCGGCCATATACTCTACCACGTAACAGGCTAATAACCTGCGTAAGAAAAATTCTAGGTCACTTTACATCTGCGATCATATTTTTTGCATTTGTCTTAGTTTCGAAATAGGTAAGATTTATGCAGAAAATGGAAAGCACAATGATTATTTTGTTAGGAAAACATAAGTATAACTTGTGAGTAAAATAGATTTACATTTTGTAGATAATGGAAAACAAAATAATATAGTATTTTCTTAATTAAATTAATAGAAATATTGAATTGAGAAAGATAGAAATACATAGTGGCCTAACATTAATGTAAGGTTATTGGTATAAATCTCCATCCATTAAGTAATTGCATGCATTGATTTCCGCTATCACTGCATGCACGTCTGCATGTTTACGCTTGCTTTTATCCCATCATGGTGACTAATATTTGTACTCATCATCTAATTTTCCACGTAGCCGGCGCTAACTGGCGGCATGTACAACTGAAGGTATGCGTGATGTATCATGTATGTGTAAAATAATATATGCATTCAAATAGGGCACTCAAATTAGTACAGTTTTAGAGTTTGAAAGGAAGCCCAATGTTTACCTGAACAAATTAACATTGTACCAGTGCAGGTGTGGGGCATGGAAGCAAGAATAGAATTCAAGAATTACCAAGTCAACCGCATATATATTTGATCGGACAAGGTTAGCTTTTCCATAAATTTTATTGTTAAATATGAAAATATATGTGCAATCGGGCGTACGCAGCATTTTCTTTGAACATATCGAATATTTCCACATGGGCTTTGTACATCCATCTTCCACTACATTACTATTGAATCCCTAGAAATTGTCATGTTAATTTGGGAAAAAATGATGGGCACAAAAATAATTTCGTGACGTACTGATAGATTAATGTGATAATGTGTCATGAAGAAGGATATCTATACGAATTTTGTGGTTCATGAACTACGTTGCTAGGAAGGACAAACAACACACACAGGAATGTTAATATGTGGTGACAAAAAAAATTGCAGCACACCCTCTCAGAACCTTCTAGAATTATTTGATAGTGATAAGCGTACTCTTTGTGTAATGCATACCATTAGCGTATGCATGGAATTAGTAAGTTTGCAATTGTCGGTTTCATCTTTCTTTTTACGGAATGATAACAATGAATATATGTAAAAGCTGATAAGTGGCTAAAAGAAATCCTATCATGTTTAATATTTAACGTAGTTGATATGAACTATCTGCATGAAAAAGGATATATACGGCTTACTTAAAGCTTAGTAAGGTTATTTCAATATCTTTATTTAGCATCCAGAGAAGTAATGTTCTTCGAGGAGTAAAGTAACTTATTCATCTAAAAGACCTAGTATAGATTAAAGATATAGCTGCCTCCCTATAATTCTTATTTTCTTTTAAGTATCACACTCTCGTTGATTCAGACCATATAATTCGTCTTTCTTTTTAGAATTCCTACAGCAACGTTAGACTTCTTTTATACGATCTTCCATACGAATCCGGCGCGGGTAAGAGTGCTTACTTAAAGCTTAGTAAGGTTATTTCAATCTCTTTATTTAGCATCCAGAGAAGTGTATGAAAAGCAAGTTAGTAAAAGATATGTGTTACATGGCTTATGATTTTTAACGGCAAGCAAGGACAATTAGAATTAGACAGCATATACCTTCTAGCAATTGGCATGTTCTTAAGAAGTAAAACGTATCGGACCAATACCTTCTATTTAACTGCCAGGCATATCATCGATGGACATGCATAGCCATGAGCGAAATTGTATTTATAAAACTGATAACTTGTTTTCTACTGCTCCAAAAATATTTTTCCCTGATATGTCTTGCCAAAAAAATACTCATAAGTAAAATATATGTTACCAGACAAAAAGAACATAACAGTTGTTGACATGATCTGCAATACAAAACATTAATAACTTTAGAAGGAATTTGCTCCTCAAAGTAAATCAATATTCCAAAGAGAATGAGAAAACTAAGTTACCTGACGTGCTTGTATGCATGCATATAATACAGTTCTGATGTGTGGATACACAATCCAGTTTGTCAATTTATGGTTCTGAGAACACGGCGCTGTCGTAGCAGCCTTCTCTTCCCATGATCTACCATTCCATCCACGTCGGAACTGAATCCACCATTCAATCCAACGCAACCTCTCACTGACCCCCTTTCTCACCAATCATTTAGTTAATTTCCTTAGTCTGCACCATCCAATCCAGCATCACTTTGTAGTCCAAATGATGAATGCATCTCACTATGGCTGGAGGTTAGGAGAAGAGTGGCGCTTAGGTTAAACTGATATGGATACATCTTACTATGGCCGCAAGGTCATATTTTGTGCTTAAAGAAAGAAATCGAGACTAAACTTCATCTGCTCAGGATGCGTGTCTAGTAAAGTATGGACGTGTATGTATAATTTAGCATCATGGATTTAGTCAGCACGGACAAATTTCTATGAAATTTACTCATGTTACTGGATCAGATCCTAATTACATAACATCTCTTGCTAAGCGACTCCTAGCTCCATAAAACAGATGCATAATTGTATAATAAACAACTCACATATGTTCTTAATTATCTAGTACATCAATTCAACAAAAGAATTACATTTAAACTAACCAAGGAGAAAAAATATAAGTGTTTAATCTCCCGTGTTGCTTCAAATAATTACTGTTACGGTGCCACCCTCTTGACCTCCTGAATAAATATATACACTCCGAGTCTGCAACAGCACTATCAAGGAAATTCCATCAGAATAGAGTATACTTCTTTGTGCTGCTAAGATGCACCTATCATATTTAAACATTGGGTGAGCATAATATTGAAAGAACGGATCCATCTGAACAAATATGTATTTTTTTCTTGTGATAAACAGAGAGAAGTAGACTGAACAAACTGGGTAATGCTCCAAAACGACTTATCCAGTTTCCAACAAAATTATAAGAGGTGCTTGAGTTTGATATGTGGAAGCACGTGGCTTTGGTGAATTGAATCCCCTACTTGGACTGCATGAAAAAGTCAATTCAAAGCATGATATTTGCTGGTATATTGGCACAACAATTAACTTATGTTAGACGCAATGAGGATATTATGGTTTCATTTTGTGAGGCCAATACTCTAAGATTATTTCTTCCGAGATGTCCAAATAAGATATAGATATATTGACACAATGAAAAACTTACTTTAGACTCAATGAGGTTTTTCTGGTTTCATGCTGTGACGCTAATAATCTAAGAGTAATGTTTTTGCATAACCATCACATGGCAGACACCCTATCAATTATGCAAGCATGATACGATAAAATCAAGGTTGGGAAGTAATATGCAAAAGCAATCTCTGGATGACCGAGGAACCTACGCTGCAGTTTCATCTTCCAAAGTTGTCCAATGGGTGAATGGAGGAGGTGATTGGTCTTGGATTGATTGGAAAAGGAACATCATATCACATATCTGAGATCAGCCATACGTGGTATAGGATCTGTACATCCTTGAGTGGAGAAACATACGTACGCAGTATCCTTAGCGAACTCTGCGTCCGGCCGGATCGTGCAAATTTGTGTTGCTGTCGCTGCAGAGGTGCAATATCAACCTGCGTGTGACACGGGGAGGACATCGGAGAGGCAGTCAAAGAAATCAATCCAGCCTTGGATGTGGTTCGGGAGGTTGGATAGCCGCTGGAAGTCTCGTCGCTGCAGATCGGTGCGTCGGTGACTCGGTGCCTCTCGGTCGGGAAGGATCGGCGGAGGAAGGAGTCTGCGAGGAGATTTTCCTTTCTTTCCGGTGATGCAGATTTTTTTTTTTTTGCCATCCATGGCTAGCACGTGGGACATCGGGCGAGGACTTATGGATTCGCGTTTGACGGCTGTAGATAATTAGTACCGAGATCGGACGGATAATTTTCTTAATTCGCCTGGATTAACGTGGAGGCTTCTACGGTGCCTCCAATTAGTAAATATATAAGATTATCTATGAGTTAATCCGCCTTTCCCAAGAGTTTGTCCATAACCGTGGACACGGCTTTTCGAAAAGATTAAACCCTGCAGGGGTGTACTAATTTACCCATCGGTACCGTCCGGCTCACCTAGTTGGCCCTCTTCCGGGGAAGGCCGGCGAGTGGGCGCAGTTAGACCTTTACATTGCATGAGGCTTACTCAAGGACCATCATTGTGCGGAAGGACAGGTTCAGCACTCCCAGCGCCCTGCCCGCGGCCACATCCTAAACACCACCATCCTCGTTTCTTTTCCACCCACACAACTCACGCGCAAATGGAAATAGCAAACTAGAGGACCCTTGACAAGCCCCTCCCAACTTATTCGGTCAAAGGGGGTTCCATATGCCCCCACCTCCGGAAGCACTCTCGTTTTCTTGGTTCTAGCTAAAAGCACTCTCAGCCTAGGCGGCAAGAATGAGGCAACACACCCTCCCCGAGGGCAACTCATCCAAGCCTTTAGCAATTTAATTAAGCATCACATATATCCACCATGCCCGAATCATTCCATTCACATCAATAATTATGGAATTCAACAACGGACATAACTAGTATTTCAACTAAGCATTTCTAAGCATGGCTAAGCATATAACCAACAATTATATTTGTATCCGGCCAACACATCAACACTAGGGTTCATAGGTAGGGGTACATGTGATTGGCTCGGGGAATAACATGCATTCATAGGATACTCTATGTCTCGAACAAAAATGACATTTGAATCGCATGCAATAATATGGTGGATAAAAATAAGTTTATAAAACAATAGGATGCTAGAATGCCAAGAAGGTTAGGTTATCTCTTGCCTTGCTGCCCGGGCGTGAAGTACTGCTCGTCGGGGTAAGTAGCGTTAACCTCGACTCCGGAATCTATCGATACCCAAAAGGAAATACAAAGAACACATAAATCACACGAAACACAAGGTGCGATGCTCAA
The DNA here is from genome assembly GCA_012064385.1 of Puccinellia tenuiflora. Taxonomy (NCBI): domain Eukaryota; kingdom Viridiplantae; phylum Streptophyta; class Magnoliopsida; order Poales; family Poaceae; genus Puccinellia; species Puccinellia tenuiflora. The sequence goes on along the minus strand of QRDG01000391.1, from coordinate 1,490,776 downwards.
TCACATGATGACATGTCAAGTTGATGCATTGATATTATCATATATATTAAAAGCAAAATTAAATGGGGAGCCAAATAATTAGTGCAATTAGTTGGATACATCCCCATATTTATCTTAATGACCACATTCTTCACGAGTTATCGAAATATTAGAGAAGTGGCTCAAATATGCTTGAACATGTCACGAATGGATAGGGTTCGTTCTTCCGATCGTTTCGATAATTTATTTGTAATTTTTGGATCACCAATGAATAAATAGCATATTAATTAAAATAAAAGATTTAATTCATTTAAGCAAACTATGAAAACATCAAATAAGAATTTGTGATCACGTTGTGAGAAGTGCATGGTTTGATAGCATTTGACAAGTTGATCACTTTGATATTTAACTCATAATTTTTGGACGATTATTTAATAAGTTAAGAAATTTCCTAATTTGGGATTATTTAACCCATTTTAGGAATTCTTGAGTAAACATCAAGATATGGTTTCAAATAAACATTTCAATTTGTCCATTAGTTAGAGTTTGTCGTTATGATCAAATTGGTATTTTGTTTGTCTCATTTGGACAAGTATTTGAATAGTTATTAAATTATTTCAATTTAAAACAGAAAACTGTTTTTACTGTTGCAGGCCGGCCCATAGGTCGGCCCAGGCCGGAGTGCAGACTGGGACAGAGGCAGAGCAGGCCGGCCTCAGAGCCGGCCCATACCGGGCGTTAGGCCGGGCCCATGCCAGAAGGAGCCGGCCTCGTGGCCGGCCCAGGCCTGGTGTTTGGCCGGGCCTCCAACGGAAGGAGCCGGCCTGCTGGCCGGCTCAGGCCGACGCCCAGGCCGGGTGCGCTGGAGCGTGCGGTGACACCGGCGGTGACCGACGGAAAGATGACCGGCGGCTACCTTTTTCCGGCGGCGCGCCGTGGTTACAAGTGAAAGCAACAGGTGCGCGGCCGCGGGTGACCACGAGTGCGAGTGTTTGCGCACGGTGGGGAGGTGCAGGACGACACGAGCGTGCGCGGCGCGGCGCGGCCGTGGCGGCGACCGGCGGCATCCCGCACGAACACGAGGCCATAGAGGGGGAGGAGGATAGGAAAGGTGTCCAAGAGGACGGCGGGCTCACCACGGACGCGTAGGGCTGCACGGCGGAGGCAGGGGAGGCCTGAGGCGGCGGCAATCGTGCCGGTCGACCGCCGGACCGGGAGGAGGACGACGGCGACGACGGCTCGATTTAGGGCTCCCTAGCCCGATTCCTACGGCGGGGAGGCGTGTCTCGGCGAGGCGGAGCTGTTGGCGGCGACGGTTTGCCTCGGGGTGGCCGGAGTCGACGGCGGGAGGCGGCAACCGGCGGCCGAACGGCGTCGGTCTCGGGAGCTCGCTAGGGTTCGGGAAGATCCGGAAAAACGGGGAGAGCAGGGGGGGGAAAGAGAGAGGGCAGGGGCGACCTCGACGTGGTCCACATGACATCCAGGGGAGCGAGGGGAGCGTCGGCCGCGTGCGCGGCATGGCACCGGGGCCATGGCGCACAGTGAGAGGGAGGGAAGAGAAGGAGAGGCTGACGGTGGGGGCCCCCTGTCAGTGATTTTAACAATTTGGCAAAAAAAAACTGTTTTTCCCTTTTAGTTCAGCAGCCCTCAGGGATTTAGAGGAGGCACTAAAACAAGTTGATAAAATCTGGGAAAAAACATACTGGCTCCAATTTACCTTAGGCTGCTCCACAAAAATTGGTGAGGTCAAATAAAATATTCTGACCAACATTTGTTCTTGGAGTTTAAATAGGGCATTTTTTATAATTTCCAAAAATAGATTTATTTGGAGCATTTAGGCATTTCAATAAATTAAAATATTTATGGAGGCTCATATAATAATATTGAAGCACCCCATACTTTTAGTTTGAAATTTTGGAAAACTTAACTTGGCTCAAGCAATAGAAATTGAAAAGAACCAAATTGATTTCTCAAATTTTATTTAGTTGCTTGCTAATAAATTAGCCTTTGGCCACTATTTAGAAAGAACATATATCCTTGAGTTTCCTTAACAATTTGGAGACTCAAGAATAATTGGTTTTACCAAAACGAGTATTGTATTTGGTTTGGAAATTTTAGGAAGGGTTTTGCTTCCCTAGATTCTAATTTCCAAGTGTTGCTTTTATTTTTGGTTAGCAATTTTAAATGAATGCCATGATGCAATGCAAACCAAAAAGTGAAAATTTGGCCCGTATTTTAGGGTACTAATCTAGGGCTGTTACATGAACTCTTAGATTAGATCCATTTCTAAGCATTCACTTTCTTTCGCAGAAAACATAATAAAGTATTAAGTCCAGCCAAATTGAATATCTTTATTTTCATGAAAAAATGGGTTCTATAAGTCATATTTAGGATATGTCTCTACTATAAAAAATCACTTAATTATATGTTTTTCTTACTTTTTTTTGTATTCGAGTCGCAGAAGTACGGAAGTACAAGAATTCTATAACTACCAAAAACTTTCAATCTTTTCATTGGAATAGTTTATTTAGTTACATAGTTCCTTTTTTTTGTTACGGAAAAAAAAAATTGCTAATATAATTCTAAATATAGTAATTAAATTAATTAAACTTTTTTGAAGGTTGATAGTTTATTTATTGGGGAAGAGCTGATCCTTCTCTTCTAACTTCAAAATTGATGATCTCAAGTCATCCGTTACTTTCACTGTCACCGGATACTTTACTCACTTCCTCAACTATGTTAGTTCTTGTGCCTCGAATCACAGCTGACCTGGAGGAGGAAGCACGGAACAAAAGAAAAGATAGGGTCGGGTAGTGGTTATAACATCAATCGTATGAGGCACCAGGCAAGATAAGTTGAATGAATCTGGTGGGATTGGAAGTAAAGAACTATTTAGTCGAATTAGAAATCTAAACTACCCGTTATCCAAAAAAACCTAAAAATCCTAATACTTTTCCCTAATGTAGTGTGCTCAGTGGAGTAAGAAACCTATGCCTTTTTCTCATTTGCATTTCAAGTGCATAAATCTAATCAAGTGCAGAAACGAGGCTAATAAAGTAGGAAGTAGCATCCATCACTCAATCATGCAATTCAAAGAAATGGTTTACTTCTCTTCTTCTAAAGGACGGAATTGCTAGATTTTCAGTAATATCAATTGAGGAAGAAGCTAGTCCCACTTAAATTCGAAAAGGAAGAGAAGGGCGAAGCATATACCAGTGCTTTGCCAACGGCACGAAGCGAATCTTGCAAGCCAGCCTAGCCCTATGCCTAGATTGATATTCACAAGAACTACTACATACGGTATTCACAAGAACAATAAGTTGAGAGGAGGAGCAATAAAACTGGACGAAAGCAGTAGGAAGAACGCGATGCCCGGGCGATGGTAGTACGAAAAGCTCGAATCAAGACGTGATTTTATTCATCGATAATATCTTTCATTTTGTTCAAGTAGGATCGGAGATAAATTTGGTTAATTTAGTTAGTTTTTTTTGTTTTTTGTACAGTTACTGTATCAGCACCTAGTTCATTACTCTTGATAGATAGGGAGGATCTGCCTTCTTAGATTTCTTTTTCTATTTATTTTTCCATCTATTCATCTACTGCTGGAATTTGGATTTATTTTATCGATGCAAATTGGATTTGGATAGAAGAGTACATTCTTTCTAATAGTTTAGCATTTCTTCTATCTAAAATATTAGAAAGAATTTTGCTGATTTATTTATTGCTTTTCAGTTATGCCGGTTCCTTCGAGAGAAAGTAAGCAGCTGGCACGAGTCAGCCATTAAGAAGCCCTGATGAAAGTAGTGGCTTAAAGAAAGATCCTTCCTATTGTCTTTGAATTAATAAATATACAAACAAGGGATTCCCACATGTTCCTGTTGAGCGAATCACCGACAAACACCAGTCTCTTTCCCCTCAGCCTTTTCAACATATCGGACCTAATTGTAAGCATCATTTCACTTCATTTTTTACGCACCAAAAGGCAAGAACTAATTGAATAAGAAAAAAAGTTTGACACATCAATCAACGTGGCGTAGGAGCATGGGATTTTGACACATCAGCACCATACCTATTGTTGAAGTCAAGTATGAGCTTCTATCCAATTGAAAGAAGAAGCAAAGGCTTTTCGCCTTATCTTTGCATTTAAGTTCTCGAAAGGAGAATCGGAGGCTTTACACCTATGTTTTCTACTTGCTTTTTGTTTTATAAAAACTTTATTTAAATTACCTCTATGCTTGCTTCCAATAAGATTGTCTTTACGGTTCAAACAACCGGAAACCAAGATATTGTAAAGTCAAGTAGAGAACCACGATGACCACAAAGCAAATACAAGTCGATCTCAAAGGATATGAGTGAAGCTCATACAAACACACACTTTCGAAAAGTGGGACTCTTGCAACCCAAAAATGAGCTAGTGATCGACCTAGTGAAGACTAAAGCTCAAGTTGCACAAGTACACGAGAGAACCAACTCGATTGCAATTTATTGGTGGGCTACAAGATTTGCACAAAGATATCACACCTACAAATTTTCCTCGATCTTGCGCGACCTGCAAGAGATATGGCATTGAGTCTCTTTCTTTTCTTCTTGCTTTTTTTATTCTTTTTCTATTTCTCTTTTGCCGTTAGTTTGCCTCTCATTTTGCTTGCCAACAAGAATTATCTCAACTAGCGCATACAAGTTTGCTCGGAACACTACGAGGTACCACATGTGCAAAGCCCAAGAAATCATAGATGAGAAAGTCTCAATAGGATATATAGGCACAAATGGCTTGGCTAACAAGTGAGGCAAGGTGGGACAAGATTTGGGAATGTTATACCTTTTGTCGACGATCTTCAACCTTGGAGTCGAATGTCCCTTCCTTTCTCACGAAATTTAGTGGCAATAGATGATGGATCTACCGCTGTGGTGATGTAGAGCTTGTCGGTAGCTTCATTTAGAGATGAAAATCTCCAAAAACGGAGTCCGGATGTGAAAGTTATGGCCAAAACCGTGAAGCAGATTTTCTGCTCAGGAAGAGGTGCGGAAGTGCCGCCCGGAACCCGGTAGTACTAGAAATTCTGGTAGTACCGGACCTCTAACAGAGGCAAAATCCGGAAGTAGGCCGGAAGTACCGGAAAACACGGGATTTTCTCAAATTTGTGCCCGGGAAGACTTTGCACGTGATTTTGGGCGGAAAATAGCAACTTTAAGCACCAAATCGGAGGGGAAAACGGTGGAATTAGGCCATGGGAACACAAAGGAAGGTAGATCAACAAGTATAGCAACAGATCTATGGCTCAAAACCTACCAAAATGCACTTAAATCTCAGATCGATCCAAAAGCAAATTTGGGATATTTTTGTGGAAAATTTCGAAATTACTCAAATCAAAGAAAAATTTGGGGGGATTTGGGGTAAGGTGGGAGGATAAGATACAAGGGAATATTCGGCTCGCAAGCATGCGTAGGTCCGGTACTACCGGCCTTCAGGCGGTAGTACTGGTTGGTCGGTAGTACCGGACCTCCAACAGAGGACTTTCCCGGAGGTCAGTCGGTAGTATGCCAGTAGTACCGGTGGCACGGTAGTACCGGCCCTGGAGCGGTAGTACCGTTCTTTGAAGCTGCAGGCTCTCTTTCTCCTCCTCGTCCATGCATAGCCCTTGGTTTATTGGAGTTCATGGAGTTCCTTGCCACCCTTTGAAGTCCTTGGTGGCTTGCCTTCCATTGGGGTGCTTGACATGGTGATGGTCGTGGGTTGGGCTGCATCATCAACCACGATACAACCTTACCTTCATAAGCCCTTTTCCCTCACCGGTAGGGGCAACCGGACCAATAGAATCCCAAAGAGAGACCGTGAGGTAGAATCTTTGGGATAGATTGGTGAGCGCGCAGTAGAATCACAAGTATGAGAGACCCGTAGGTAGAATCATACTTGGGAGACACCTTGCACAAAGAGGGGCCTTGTACATCACCTAGATGAGATCTAGAGTGGCCATGTCAATCCACAAAGGGAAAGTAGGAGCAAGAGCTGTTAGTTTTGTCTAAATCTTAGTCTAACCTATATCTGGGCGGAGTAGGGGATATTTATAGTCTAGCCACGAAGGGGTAGGTGGGAGAGTAAGGTTACAAGGCTCAAAGGCCAAACTGCTCAGCCCGTGTCGGACGGTAGTACCGGCTCACTTCCGGGCCACTGCCAGACCTCTAACAGAGAGCATTTCCGGTAGTTGGCCTGTAGTACCGCCCGGACGGTAGTACCGCTCCGAGGCCAGTAGTACCAGGTTTTCCTGGGACTTCTTCTCTTGATTGCTTTTCTCCGTGTGCCGTCTTCACTTGTGCTTCCTCTTGGTCAGCGGCTTGTTCATCATCTTCCCCAGGTCCTCCTCCCTCCTTGGCTTCCTTGTCCACGGAGCGGTTGACATTGGGCTCGTACCTAAGAACACATAGCGTATCCTCTTGAGGTAGCAAGCAATCCATTGAGATCTTGAATTGATGAAGGGATAGGAGTGAGTTCACCTTAACTTGCATAGCCTTGGCGCTTGAATTGATTGGGCCCGTAGGTGTGTCAGTCATGGTGTTGTCCACATGTGGAGCTACATCAACATGAGGCCTGCGTGCCGGTTGGACCAAACACAAGATGTGTCAGATTGTATTCGAGTCCTAGTCAAACTAATGTTGAGTCCAAGTCCTAGTTGGCCGCCCCAACTACTATTAGATAGGGGGGTGCACCCCTAGTTCCCTAGACCACGTTTTGCTTAAACCCTAGATCGGATTGCTACAAGCATTCATCTATATTCGTGTTCCTCTTTGTTTCGATCAGGAATACAACCTCTCCACTTTGTTTCCATCTGGAGATTATTTCTATCAAAGTTTGAGTGTAATCTGTTGTTCCATTAGGAACTAGTAGATTGCAAACTGCTCATGGTCGGCGGCTACGCTGCGCAAGTGTGTGGTGTTGCGAATATTCGTTGGGTTGAAGAGTTGTTGCATTGGCAATGGGGGAGCAGCCAGAGAGTTCGAGAGCATCTCGCAAGTTATCTTCACCAGCCCATCAAGTTCATCATCGGCTCACTGAGAAGATCGGGCAACCCCTTATCATAATTCCTTGTCGTAAATTGGGTAGTTTAGGCGAGCACCATCTACTTTCTCGCTATAGTAGGCTACGAGATGTCCACATTGCATGAGGATGCTGCCGATGCCAAGGCCACTAGCATCACATTCAAGTTCGAAAGTTTTCGAGAAATCCGGCAAAGCAAGTATAGCAGCTTCGGTCAATCTCTTCTTCAGTTCATTAAAAGCCGAATCTTGGGCATTGCCCCAAATGAAGGGTACATTCTTTTTGGTATGCTCATTTAGAGGGCAAGCAATTGTTCTAAAATCTTTCGCAAAACGACGGTAAAACCCAAAGAGGCAAAGGGCGCTACGAAGTTGAGCAAGATTAGTTGGCGGTGGCCAATTTGTGATTGTCTCAATCTTAGAGGTGTCAACTTCAATCCCTTTGGAAGAAATCACATAACCCAAAAACACAAGCTTGTCGGTGCAAAAGGTGCGTTTCTTGAGGTTGGCAAAAACCAAAGCATCACGAAGGGCCAACAAAACTTGTTTCACATGGTTGAAATGTTATTGCAAAGATTTGCTATAAACAAGGATGTCATCGAAGTAAACAACCACGAACTTGCCAATGAAGGAGCGCAAGACGTGATTCATAAGTCGCATAAAAGTGGAAGGTGCACTGGAAAGGCCAAAGGGTATCACAAGCCATTCAGAAAGACCAAGTTTAGTTTTGAAAGCCCTTTTCCAATTTGGTGGTAGCCACTTTCAAATCGATCTTGGAGAAAATAGTGGCACCACTAAGCTCATATAACATGTCATCAAGGAGGGGAATGGGATGTCGATACCTCACCATGATATTGTTGATGGGACATCAATCCATACACATGCGCAAAGTGTCGTCTTGCTTGGGGACGAGGATGACCGGTACGACGCACGGACTCAAGCTTTCATGCACATGTCCCTTGGCAAGGAGGTCTTGACTTTGGCGCTCAATCTCCTTTGTCTCCTCGGGGTTGGTGTGGTATGGCGCTCTATTGGGAAGAGGGGCACCGGGAATGAGGTCGATCCGATCCTCAATCCCACGTAGAGGAGGAAGTCCGGGAGGTAACTCATCCGGAAAAACATTACGGAATTCCTGCAAAAGAGACATCTTTGAGGAAGGAACATGGGTTAGGTCATTAGTGTCTTTCCCGTCTCCATTGCATAAGAGCACAAAGTGGAGAATGGATGGGTTTGCTCTCACTTCCCTCATCTCACTTTTGGTGGCTAGCAAAACTACTCCATGGGTAACCCTCTTCATTTTTCCACTCATATTTCGCTTGTGGCTCTTGCTCGTGTGAAGGTGGTTCTCTCTCTCACCACTCATCTCACTAGAAGGTTGTGCTTGTTGAGTCCTTGCGATGGTCTTGGCATTGTCAGAAATAACTTGACTTGGTGTCATGGGGCGAAGGATGAAGTTCTTATTGTGCCACTTGAAGCTATATTGATTTGTACGTCCATCATGCGTGGTGCCCGTGTCGAATTGTCATGGTCGTCCAAGAAGGAGGTGGCACACCATAATGGGAGCGACGTCACACTCAACCGCATCCTCATAGGGGCCAATCTTGAAAGAGATCTTGACCTTTTGATGAATCTTGACGCTCCCGGTGTTGCTTAGCCATTGTACACGATATGGATGGGGATGCTTGGTGCGATGCATGTTGAGTTTGTTGCACATTTCTTCGCTTGCGAGGTTGTGGAAACTCCCACCATCGATGATGACCTTGATGGACTTTCCCATGATGCCGGCTCTTGTTTGGAACAAATTTCATCTTTGGTCTTCATCTTCATGCATGTTGGTGGTCAAGACCCTTGTGACAACAAGCGATGGAATGGTGTAGCCATCGCAATATTGGGTATCTTGTTCTTCATCCTCATCATGTAGAGTAGCTACTTGAACCATTGCTTCATATTCGTCCTCACTCATGGAGTCCCATCCGCCATTATCATTGGCTATCATGACCCTCTTGTTGGTGCACTCAAATGACTTGTGTCCAAGGCCTCCACACTTGAAGCATGTGATGTCACTTGACTTGCCTGTTGAAGCTTGAGAGGATTGCATAGACGGTGCCGGTTTCTTGAAGTAGAAGTCGAGGGTCGACTAGAAGCACTTGACGGTCTTGCGGTAGGTCTTGAGTTAGCGTGTGGAGCTTGTGTAGTTTTCGGTTGAGTGGATGTTGTCGGCTTGGCAGAGAAGTAGGCCTTAGTCTTATTATATTTGATGTCATCCGTTGCTTGGCGCTCCGCCTTGGTGGCTTGGTGTACTAGCTCCACGAGAGAATTGTAAGATTGGAACTCGACGATCCTCTTGATGGGGTAGTTGAGGCCATTCATGAAGCGCGCCATTGTTTGCTCTTCGGATTCTTCTACACTTGCACGCATCATGGACGTTTCCATTTCTTTGAAGTACTCGTCGACGGACTTGATGCCTTGATTGAGTTCTTGTAATTTCTTGAAGAGGTCGCGTGTATGGTGTAGTGGTACAAAGCGCGCTCGCATCTCTCGCTTAATGTCTTCCCAAGAATCAATAGGCGCATCACCGTTTTCCTCACAAATTATTTGTACTTGTTCCCACCAAAGGAGCGCGTAGTCCTCAAACTCAAGTGATGCCATAGCTATCATCTTGTCTTCGAGGTAGTTGTGAAGGCGGAAGATCTTGTCCACCTTGAGAGACCAAGAGAGGTACGCTTCGGGGTCATTTGTTTTGGAGAACTTGGGCATGTTGAATTTGAGCTTCCCGAACCTCTCTTCTGCATTGAAGTATGGGCGGTGGTGTCGCACACTTTCATGACTAATATCGCGATGAGGACGGTTTTGGTGGATGTTAGCTTCACGTCTTTGGCTCTCCAATTCCTCATCTCATGATGATGGCTTTGGCGCTCAAGTTCCACTTGATCCACAACGTGGTTTGAGTTGGCGTGCTCGACATGTTGGTGTGGGTTTCCTTGCGCATGATGATCTTGGCGTACCTCCACATGGCGCTCTTGACGTCCATTTTGGTTGTGCGCCAGATGGTGTCGCCTACCACGTGGCCACGGTGGAGACCTTGCTCGAGGTTGTCGTTGTTGAGAGGCGACATCCTCATGGTGGTTTGGAGATGGATCTCGAGCATGACGTCCTTGTGAAGCGGCGTCTTCATTGTGGCGAAGAGAGGGATCACGAGCTTGGCGATGTGGAGGTTGGTCGAATTCCTCGTGGAGTTGGTGACGATCGTGATGTTGTGGACGTGGTATGATATCATTATTGTGAGCGTGCTGGCTTCGATGTGAAGAAGCACAACTATGACTATGGCGAGCATGAGGGTCGTCCATGTTATGGTTGTGTGGGTCATGGCGGCAGGACCTTGAGCTTGCCGAAGAACCGAAGCCGCTTACACTTGACGATGAGGAATGTCGATGTCGATGACCCATCCTAGCCATTTCCATCATAAGGGATTCGAAGTTGTTTTCATTACAATCCTCAAGGCTTGTCATCTTGGCATCCATTCGTTCTTCAAGTCGGGTCAACGCCTCTCGAGTGGCACGTTGAAGAGCCACATGTTGATTTTGCGCGGTATAGATTGGGTCGTCGCCCAAGCCTTCGCCTTGCTCCATTTCCCTAGACATGGTGACTACAAAAGAATCGTGTATGTATGGTGGTTAGTGAAGATGGAACCCAACCGCCTCTTACCTTCGAGGATAGTATTGAGCCTTTTGGTCCTTGGTGAGTGAGAAGTCACGTCGCAAGGGTAAAGCGTATTGCAAGAAGCAACCCAAGGGCAAATCACTAACACACACACTTATGAGGAGCTCGGTAGGGAAAGTGGCAAAGCAAATGGAACAACCAACAAAAAGGATATTGTTAAAAGTAGAAGATAACCACGATGATCCAAAACTAAAGGAACCAACCACACAAACCGATAAAGGAACACACACGTGGAGATGAATGTGGGTGATGCGACTATAGGGGTGAGCCAAGAGGGCCTAACGAAGACTATGCTTGTGTCACACCACTGCTCGAAGGATAACTAGCTCTATTGCTTTGAAAGGCACCCGATTTGCACAAGTGCGCACACACACTCGTCCAACACTTTTGATCTTTTGGAGATTGCAATACTAAGATTGTAGGACCTCGACTCATTTTTTTTACTTTTTTGCACGAGCTGAGACTACTAGATGATGGTAACACTCACAACAAGACATACAACTCACTCAGTTTCGCACTTGTACAATGCCTGCAATCGTAGGAGATGTTGCAAGCTTCGCGTGACGACGAAAATCAATGCAATCAGATAAACCTTGAAGGAGAAATGCCCAAAACAGAAATTGGAGGAGGGAAAATACAGAGAGGCCGGCCTAGGCTGGGCTGAGACCGGGTGCTTCGGTAGGGTGGTCGGCCTGGCCAAGCTGAGGCCAGTGTGTCGGGCCGGCTGAGTATGCAGTGAGGCCGACCTAGCTTTGGCCGAGGCCGGATCCGAGGCCGGGCTGAGGCCGGGCTGTCGGGCAAGAACAACAAATCCGCAAATCCTCCAAATCCTTCAATTTTTTTTGGCAAAATTGGCTAAAAGTGACGCAAAGGAAGGTGGGTAGGCTCCTTAGGTGATAGATCCGTGGATCAAAACTACCAAAAATGCACCCAAACGATAGATCGGTCCAAAATTGCGTGTGGCTTTTTTTGGTGGGGATTTTCAAAATTTGGCAAGAAGAAAGAAAAAATTTGGTGGAAAAAGTGGCAAATCAACGGTCTAATCCGTGGTAACCTTGAGCTCTGATACCATATGATGTGGCTCATTGCCCGATCTTCACGGATAGACGGAGGGAGGGCGAAGAACAGGAAGAACGCAAAAGGGGGAAACATGTGGATAAAATCTCAATTGTATGGATATTGGAATGAAATGAAAGCATGAAAATAAAACCTTGTTAAATAACACTACAAAACGTGCATTTAACAAGATTTTGAGAGATGCATAATTTTGTCAATGATACCAATATTGCAAGCGTGAAAATAACACTACAAAACATGCATTTACCAGGATTACCATCGAGCTCTGACATCCCGGGCGAAGAACACGAAGAACACATGCAAGACTTGGAGCGCACCCCCCTATCTTATAGTAGTTGGGGCAGCCAACTAGGACTTGGACTCGACTTTAGTTCGACTAGGACTCGAATACAATCCGACCCATCTTGGGTTCGGTCCAACCGGCACGCAGGCCTCATATGGTGCACCTTAGACGTATGTGTTCATACCTTGGATGTCCTGGTGTGCCACCTTAGGCGGGCTTTTCACGCATGATCTCCCTCTCTTGGTGATGCGCCTGCCTCCCTCTCCTCCCTCGCGCATCTGTTGGAAATCATCTCTTCTTCTTCTTGCTGCATCTCTCCTTCTCCATGTGCAATGCTTGCGCTATCCTCATATCTGATCATAGACAAATACAAAGACTTAGGTAGTGTAAAATTCTCATAATCATGAATATCACTTAAGAACGAATTCACCTGTTGGCCAAGTAGCTTTGCACGTGCCCTAGTCATAGGACCAATCCGAACATCATTATTTGGAGCTTGAGCAGCAACATCATCTTTAGGAAAAGATGGTAAGGAACTAGGGACTTCCTCATCACGCCAACCAGCGACCGCCAGAAGTACGTCATCCAGATGCATTACCAAGGGAACATTTCGAACAAGACGATGGAGTACGAAGGCCTGCTCGCGGGAATTCGTGCTGCCATCGGCCTTGGCATCAGCAAGCTCATCGTCAAGGGTGACTCTCAGCTAGTCATCAAGCAAGTCAACAAGGAGTACGCTTGCCCTCAGATGGCACCGTACGTCGAGGAAGTATGGAAGCTCCAGCGGCACTTCGGCAGCTTCAGGGCCATGTACGTCCCACGGGAAGAGAATACGTCCGCTGACGAGCTGTCGCAGCTGTCGGGACTACGGGAACCGGGGTCCCCTGTCCCAGTTATCAGCGGCCCGAACATTTCACAACGCTGGCATTATCTAGCGCATGCCTCGTGAGGGACGACCGCTCCCCTGCGGGTCAAGGTCGGAGGACCGCGCCAAGCCCGCCTCGCGAGGCGTCCGAATGAAGGCCCCTCTGCGGCTACCCCGCGGAGGGAGGAGATGACGCCAAAAGTACACAGAAGAGCCACGTACGGGGCGGTCTACCCATTTTGGTGATTAAAGATTGGGACGGCGCGAGACCAGGCGAAAGACGAGAGGAATCTTCCTCTTTGGTGCTTAAAGCTCATGTCGAGGGACCCGTCCTGAAGGACGATGTCAGCAAGCCACGCACCCTCCTTTGTCTTCTGTTGGCCAATTGTGGTTGCAATTCCCATCAAGAGGAAGTGGCCCAGGTCATTAAAAAAGGGGGATCACTGTCTCCATTGAAAGGGGTTCGAGACTCCAACAATCAACACCCGTGATATAGCCAGGCAAGCAGGAGTAGGGTTTTGCACCGCAACGGTGGCCTGAACCTGGGTAAACCTCGTGTGTGTTCTTGCTCTGCTCCACTTGTCTTGCATAGATATCTCATCGGTAGGCTAGCCTTCAACCCCGTGGAAGAACTTAGGTCCATCGGAACCCACAAATCTGACATTTGGTGCGCCAGGTAGGGGTTGAAGCTCATTCTTCCTAGGCAAGTCTCCATCGCCATGACCAGTGAGTACGAGCCCACGGAAGAGCGCGCCTTGTGCCTTCATCGCAGGCGAAGCGTGGTTCGCGGGGCGTTCGCCACCGAGCCTGACCCGCGAGCCGGTGACCGCCGCCCTGAGCGCCGTTGCAGGGCCGACGCCCGCGATGCCGTCAACCAAGCTAGGTAGCACGCGGACAAGCAGGTCAAGGAGCCAGCGGCGTCGGCCGCACCTCATCCGCACCGGTCAAGGCCTGTCACTCCGCCTCCCCCAGCAGCCAGCCCGACCCCCGTCGCCTCCTCTTCACCACCAGTCATCCCAGTGCGCCGAGTCGGAGAAGGCTGTTGTAGTTCCGCCCCGCACCCGATGCCATGGACGCGTGGCTGGACCGCATCGCCGAGTTCGTCCACAACGTGGCTCCCGCGGCCTCCCAGCAGCAGCGCGAGCCGCCGCGCAGGCAGGAGCATCCCCGCGGTGCGGCGCCTCCGCCCCCGCAGGGGGGAAATCTCGCCGGCCGCCTCTCCGTCGCGCCTCCTCCGCCGCTCCAGCCCCTAATATGTGTCAAACGTATCTATAATTTTTGATTGATCCATGCTAGTTTTGTGATGTTGTCACATGTTTCTACTATCTTATTACATCATTTTTATGCATTTTGTCGGACTAACCTATTGACAAGATGCCTAGTGTCAGTTTCCTATTTTTGTTGTCTTCTCGTTTCAGAAACTTACCACAGGAAATATTCTCGGAATGCGCTGAAAATTTACTAGGATTTTTTATTCGCCAAGACGGAGTTTCAGTCCAGAGGGCAGCCCTGGGGGGCACCCACAGGGCAGGGACGAACCCCAGCCGTGGCCTGCCCTAGGGCGGCGGGTGGGACCCACCACTGCTCCTGGTGGGTCCCCTCGGCCCCCTCCGACGCCTATAAAATCAGATTAATCCTAAAAACATCGTGGCGGCCATTATTTTCCAGAGAAGTCACCCCGAGGCGCCGCCACCATAAACCCTAGTTCGGGGGTGATTCTGAAGCTGATCTCGGCACCCTGCCGGAGGGGAGATCGATCCTGGCGGGCTCTTCATCGCCATGCGTTCCTCCGGGATGATTCGTGAGTAGTCCCACCTTGGACTACGGGTCCATGGCAGTAGCTAGATGGTAGTCTCTCTCTCCCTTGTGCTTCATGTATTATGATCTTGTGAGCTGCCTAACATGATTAAGATCGATTAATTTAATGCTATGTGATGTGTTTGCTGGGATCTGATGGATTATAAAGTTATGATCAGATTGTGCATGATTCTTATATGTTGATTTATGTTCTTGCATGCTTTCCGATGTGCGTAGTTACTTTGACCAAGTGATTGTGTGTATCTCCAAGAGGGAGTATTTATGCAAGATAGTGGGTTCATGCCCCCTTTTGTTCCTGGGCACGAGTGACAAAAACTTCTAAGGGCGAGGGTGTGCTGTTGCTACTAAGGGTAAAATAGCGGTGTTAATGTCTCGTTTGATATTAGTATTGCTTACTTCATGCTCTTTACTTAATGCAAATGTCTGTTGCTTGCAACTTAATACCGTTGGGTGACAGGCTGGATAGCGATCCCACGGTGGACTTTTTAGACAAAGATGTAGTTGGACTCAACGGTCTTTGTTCATTGTCATGATGCCTAAATAAATATTATCATGTTCTATATGTCGTAGCTAGATTAAGTTTGTGTTATAATTTTGTCAATTGCCTAGCTGTAATTTGTTTACCCATCATATGAGTGTTTTATTTACTTGAGAGACTCCACTAGTGAACTCATGGCCCCCGGTTCATCTTTTTACATTGATTGCATCCTTTATTTATCACTTTTCATCAATATTACTCATCTGGTCCACTTTCATATTTTCATCTATTTCACTATACAATTAACCGCTTTGTTTTCTGCGAGACCGGAAAGATAGACAACCTTTCCGCCGTTGGGGGCAAAGTAATTGGTTGAGTGTGTGCAGGTCCACGTCTGTTGAAGATTAAGTGCCAGAGCTATTCAACATTCACCCGTTGTCGCTACCAATGCCTCCATCTATGACAGGAGCTGTCTGGCCTTCTCCAGCGAACTACACCAGGTCATCTGACCCAACAAGTTCCGCCCCGAGCTGCCGTCGCGCTACGACGGGACCCACAACACGGTGGAGTTCCTCACGCTCTACACCATTGGCATCCAGGCTGTGGGAGGAGACGACAAGGTCATGGCCAATTGGTTTCCCATGGCCCTCAAGGATGCCGCGCGTTCGTGGATCATGAACCTCCCCGAGGGCTCCATCGCGTCATGGGGGGCTCTATGCGACGCGTTCATCACCAACTTCAGAGGCACTTACGAGCGTCCCCTCACCAAGAACGACCTGAAGGCGGTACGTCAGGCCCTAGGAGAGACGCTGCGCAAATTCATCCAGCGCTTTAGCCAGGTCCGCAATAAGGTCGCCCGCATCTCCGATGCAGACATCATCTCCGCTTTCGCCGGGGGCGTCAAGGACGTCCGCATATGTGAGAAGCTCGGCGTCCACGATGAGCTCTCTTCCGTCGTCAAGCGTTTCGAGATGGCCGACAAGTGCGCCTAGGCCGAGGAGGGCCATCTCTTCACCCACAACGACCCATACCTGAAGAAGGAGGAGGCCCTGACCGCGCTGAACCCGGCCCGGGCGCCCCCCAAGTGCAAGCCTCACGCTGTCCTTGCAGCAGAGTTCGATCACAAGCAGCCTCGCGTGGCTGATAACGCCGCCCAACAAGAAGACAAGCCGTACTGCATCTTCCACGACATGCACGGCCACGATACGGATAACTGCCAGAAGCTTAGGCGGTATCAAGAGCACCAGCTGCAGTGAGGTCACGGCAGGGGCCACGGCCGGGACGACTACAACCGCGGATAGAACAACCGCGACAACCGCTAAAACAACCCTCCGCAGGCTAACGCTAAGCAGCGCCCCCCTGAGGCGCGCAACGGCCAGCCGAATGAGGTAGCCGATGCCGGGGGCTATCAGGAGCCTCGCAGGCTGGCAGCATGCATCCTCGGGGGAGCGCAGGCCCCGCGGTCCAACCGCCACCTCAAGCAGCTCTCCCGCGGGGTTAACGCCGCCCTCCCAGAGCCCAAGGCCGCAAGGCCCCTCAAGTGGTCGCACCACGCCATCACCTTAAGCAAGTAGGATCACACCCCCACGACCAGGATGGTGGGTCTGGTCCCGCTGGTCTGTACGCCCACCGTCAACAACGTCGCCGTCTCCAGGACGATCATCGACGGCGGCGCCGGCCTGAACGTCCTCTCGACCACGATGTTCGATCAGATGCAAGTGCCTTACGAGCACCTCATGCCGACATACCGGGGTCACGGCAGGCACCACTACGCCTATCGACCAGGTGTCGCTCACAGTGACCTTTGGCACGCGCAGTAACTATCGCACAGAGCTCATCAACTTCGACGTCGCCGACTTGGGCCTTCCTTACAATGCCTTTCTCGGCTACCCCGCCCTCGCCAAGTTCATGATGGTCACCCACCATGCGTACAACATCGTCAAGCTCCCGGGCAGCGGCGGGACAATCACCATCCGCGGTGACGAGAAGGACGCGGTGCGCTCACTCGAGCGGGCATACAAGGACGCCACCGCTGTGAACCCCGACGAAGAGGAGGACGTCGCGCCCTCGACGACGCCCATGAAGAAAAAGAAACTATTTTCCGAAGAGATGATAGCCACGAAGCAAGTATCGCTCAATGCCAACGGCACGGGGGCTACCGTCGTCATCGGCGGGAACCTGACTCACAAATAGGAAAGCGCGATCATCGCCTTCCTCCGGGCAAACATTGAAATGTTTGCATGGACGCCGTCAGACATGCCTGGTTTACCAAGGGAGGTGATCGAGCACCATTTAGCCGTGTGCCCAAGCTCGCTCCCCGTGAAGCAAAAGGTTTGACGTCAAGCTCCAGAAAAGCAAGATTACATCGTGAAGGAAGTAGAGAATCTCAAGAAGGCCAAGTTCAACCGCGTGGTGTCCCATCCCGACTGGGTCGCCAACCCCGTCATTGTACCAAAGGCCAACGGCAAGAAACGCCTGTGCGTGGACTTCACGGACCTCAACAAGGCTTGTCCCAAGGACCCGTACCCGCTCCCCCGCATCGATCAGATAGTCTACTCAACTGCCGGATGCGATCTTCTATGCTTCTTAGACGCCTTCTCGGGCTATCATCAGATCAATATGTAGAAATAGGATGAAGAGAAGACGGTGTCCATTACGCCGTGCGGTGTGTTCTGCGAAAGAGGATGACGAGAAGACGGTGTCCATTACGCCTTCGGCCTCAAGAACACGGGCGCAACTTTCCAAAGGCTCATGCACAAAGCCCTCGACGCTCATATGGGCCGGAAAGCCGAGGCATACGTCGACGACATCATCGTCAAGATCCGTGAGGAGCGCACACTCATCACCGACCTCGAAGAAACCTTCATCAACCTGCACAAGGTCAACATCAAGCTGAATCCCGAAAAATATGTTTTCGGGGTCCCCTCCGGGAAGCTCCTCAGTTTTCTGGTATCACACCGTGGTATTGAGGCAAACCCCGACAAGATCAGAGCCATCGAGGAAATGCGGCCGCCCCAGCGCCTAAAAGAAATGCAGCGTCTGGCCGGCTGCATGGCTGCACTCGGACGTTTCATCTCCAGGCTTGGCGAGAGGGCCCTGCCTTTCTTCAAGATCATGAAGCGCACGGGCACCTTTGAGTGGACGCTAGAGGCCAACGCCGCCTTCGAAGAACTCAAGCACTACCTCGCCAGCCCACCGATCATGGTGGCTCCACGGACCCACGAGCTGCTGCTGCTGTATCTGGCGGCCACCCACCACGCGGCAAGCGCCATCCCGGTAGCGGAGCGGGAGGAGCCCGTACCTACCATCAAGAACCCTTCCACGTCGTGGCAGCCGGAGCCACCAGATGCAAGCCCTTCCGGGTTGGCTCGGGGGCTTCCCGCCCAGGACCCACCCCCAGCAGAGACCCAGGAGGAGGGTCCCGCAGCACCGCCTAAAGAGCCACCGCTCAGCTGTGACCCCGGCACGAGTCCGACTGCCACATCTGCCTGTCTCCGACTCACGGAGCACCCCATCTACTTCGTCAGCATGGTGGTCCGAGATGCCCGCGCGCGGTACAGCATGCAGCAGAAGCTCCTATTCACCCTCCTCCTCGCCTCCCGAAAGCTTCCAGGGCCACCCCATCAAGGTTGTCACATCTTACCCCCTAGAGGGGATCCTGCGCAGCACCAATGCCACCGGCCGTGTGGCTGAGTGGGCGATCGAGCTTCAAGCTTTCGACTTGGAGTTCGTTACCACCAAGACAATCAAAAGCAAGGCCCTCGCGGACTTCGTCACGGAATGGACTGACCCAGCCATAGAAGAGCCTCCCGGAGGATCGTCTATGCCGCCGGACGAGGGTACCCCCAACGCGTGGTCGGTACACTTCGACGGCGCTTGGGAAAATGGCGGCGCCGGCGCCATCTTAACCTCACCCACCGGCGACAAGCTCTACTACGCGGTGCAGCTCTGCTTCGGCTCCCGTGGCAAAACATCCAACAACATCGCAGAATACGAGGGACTCGTCTACGGTCTCAAAGCCGCCATCGCGCTCAGCGTTCGGCGTATCGTCGTCAAGGGCGACTCCCAGCTCATCGTCAACTTCTCCAACAAAACCTACAAGACCAAGGATCCTCATATGGACGCTTACTTCGCTGAAGTACAAAAACTCCAGAAGCGTTTCCTCGGCGTGGGGCTGGAATACATCCCCCACCTCGACAACAAGGAGGCTGACAAAATCGCCAAGCGCGCCTCCAGGAAGGAGCCCCAGTGCCACGGCGTCTTTGAGGAGCAGTTGACGAGTCCATCCGCCATGCCACCTATAACTGAAGACAAAGAGCCAGATGAGCAACCACCGCCCGCGCCTCCGGAGGGAGCCCCCGATTGTGGCCTCCCTTCGGGGGATCGCCTTCTACTGGCCGTCACTCATGACGCGAGCAGCTGGATCATCGAGCTCAAGGACTACCTCCAGAAGGGCATACCACCCGCCGACGACATCGACACTGAATGGGTAACCCGACAGGCCAAAACTTACATCATCCATGACGAAGAGCTGTACCGAAGATGTCCCAACGGGGTCGCCTTATGATGCATCTCCACAGCGGAGGCAAGCCTGCTGCTTAAGGACATCCACGCCGGGGAGTGCGGCCATCATGCCTCATCGCGCACGCTCGTGGGCAAAGCTTACCGCCAGGGTTTATTTTGGCCCACGGCGCTCCGAGACGCCACCGACCTCGTCAGGACCTGCGAGGCATGCCAGTTCCACGCCAAGCAAATCCACCAGCCGGCGCAGGAGATGCACACCTCCCGCTCTCATGGCCATTTGCGGTCTGGGGGCTAGACATCCTGGGTCCCTTTCCGCGAGCACTCGGGGGCTATCGCTTCCTCTTCATCGCCATCGACAAATTCACTAAATGGCCTTAGGTGGAGCCCGTGAGAGGAATACCGGCCGGGGCCGCTGTCAATTTCATCACGAGTTTGGTATGCCGTTTCGGTGTACCAAATCGCATCATCACCGACAACGGCACGCAATTCACCAGCGGCGTCTTGAAGGCCTACTGCGCCAACCTCGGCACAAAAATCTGCAACGCCTCCATCTCCCACCCCCGTAGCAATGGGCAGGCAGAGCGTGCAAACGCCGAAGTACTCAAGGGACTCAAGACCAAGACCTTCAACAGGCTCAAGGCTAGCGGCACAAGCTAGATCGAGGAGCTCAACCCCGTACTATGGATGGTATGCACGACCGCCATGAAGCCGACGGGCCAAACACCCTTCTTCCTCGTCTACGGAGCAGAAGCAGTACTCCCCACCGAGCTCAAGTTTGGCTCCCCACAAGTGCGCGCCTTCGATGAGGCGGCCCAGGAGGAGCAGCGTGACAAGGAGTTGGCCCTTCTTGAGGGGGCCAGGTGCCAAGCCGCCGTACGTTCCACCAGGTACCAACAAGAATTACGCCGCTACCACAGCCGCCACATCCGACGGCGCACTCTGGAGGTCGACGACCTCGTCCTTAGGAGGATCCTCTCCCGCGAAGGCCTCCACAAGCTCTCACCCATGTGGGAGGGACTGTACAGGGTCGCAAGCGTGCTACGGCTGGCGCGGCGTGGTTGGAAACGGAGGACGGCATTCCAGTGAAGAACACATGGAACATCGAGCACCTTCGCAAGTTCTACCCGTGACTTCATGGGGTACCCCCCCCTACTCCTCTGCGCCGTTGTTGGCTGCACGAGCAACACCCCGTCTAGAGCACGGCGGAATTTTTTGTAAACCAGCCCCACGGGGGTTCCTCTCCCTGCGAGCCGTATGGCCACGAGAGCGTCTACTCATGGCACCGCCATCTTGTTAGACTTTGAATATTTTGACCATACTTCATGATATCTGGTTCTCCACGAGGCCTATTGTGTTATGTGTTGAAATCCCATCGCTCATAAGTTTTTCCTGTGTGCCACACGAGCGGGGGCTAGGACACCGTGCCCATGAGCTTAAAAACAGAGGCACAAAGAAGAAGTATTTTGAATTTTTTTTAAAGGTAGCACATGACAAATTTACTTGGAATGGTAGGAAATACCATGCATAGGTAGATATGGTGGACTCAGCTGGCAAGAAAGTTTGGCTTTGAGGATTGGATGCACGAGTGAACCATACACTCAGTACGAATTTTAGGCTTAGCAAAAAAAGGTATGTGAAGTAAAAATCTATCAATAACCGGTAACAGAACAACATAAGACATTTACCGGTCATAACCATAAAAACTCTACACCGTCTCCCTTGTTGACCAAACAATTCTTTTGATGGAAAGATTAGCACTATGAATTAACAACTGTGAAAAACCACACAATTTCAAGCTTTCAACCATATTTCTTTACTAATCAATTCCACTGAAATAACCAGCAAGTTTAAGCATTCAACTTAACATCTCAAAACAATTGACAAGCATCAAGTATCCACACCATGATCTACAAAACCATGCAGGCTTTTCATTTTATTCTATCATCACACAAATAGCATTTTGTCGCATTGACAATTCAAGCAATTTTTCAACAACAACTCTCCAATAAGTATAAGTGAAGAACAAGAGAGTTTAACTTAACAACTAGCAGCTCTAAACAAGATAAAAACTAAAAGCGAGAGCTTACTAAAAAAACAGACAGTAGCTAAGAATACTCAAAGAGATATAAGCGAAGCAAAGGAGTATTCCAACGAAAAAGCAGAGCGTGTCTCTCTCCCACACAAATAAAGCTAGGATCCAACAAAGATATGACTAGCAAACAAACTAACAAAACTGAAAGTAAAAAGATGCTCCAAGCATAGCACATAATATGTAAAGTGATAAAAACAAAGTTCAACGAAGACGACCTTATGATAGTCTTGGGCATCCCCAAGCTTTGACTCTTGATAGTTCTTGATATTAAGAGGGGGTGCCATGGGGGCATCCCCAAGCTTGAGCTATGATACATCCTCGATTTCTTCATATTCCTCTCTTTTGGAACTTAAAAACTCCCTTCACACAAAACTTCTCATAATTTGATTAGAGGGTTAGTGCTCATAAATTCAAATGCACATGTGTTCAACTCATGACAAATTGCAAACCAACTTCATTAAACATTAGCTACTGTTTACTAAGACTCAATGTGGCACTCTACCCCTAGAGTGTCACATATGACGATGGTAAAGAGACAAATGCAAAATAAAAGCAGAATCTGTAAAAAATCTGAATAGTCTATAAAGATCGAATTTTTCGAGGCACTTCTGCAGCTCAAATCAAAAAACTTAAAACTAACGAAAGATAGATAAAAGCATCGGGCTTGCTGTCAAACATTATCGGAAAAAGATAAAATTCTGGTGATTTTAGGATTTTCGTGCAACGGGCGCACAAAATCTGTTTTTGGACAGCAACACAATACCTCACACTTTCAATTCATTAGAGGCTAAACTTGGCACAAAAAACCAAAAGAAGAAGATACAGTGAAGTTGCTACAGAGGTAATAAATTCATGACTTAAGAAAATCAAAAAGCAAACTGAAAATAAAAGATAGGTTGCCTCCCAATAAGCGCTTTTCTTTAACACCTTTTAGCTAGGCGCAATGCCAAATATCAAGTTTTTTCGGGATCCATTGCAACTTTTCCTTCAATAAGCACTTCTTTCTCTTTAAGGAGAAAGGAGAACCTGCCCCTAATGGGAAAACGAAAACGTATGCAACCCTTTTTAACATCAATAAAAGCTCCCACGGAACAAAGGAAAGATCTTCCAAGAACGATATTAGCTTGAGCCTTTGACTCAAGAACCAAGAAATCAACCAAAGCAGTCTTATGTTTAAAAGTGACAAGGACTTCATTAACTCTTTTATAAATTTTTGAAGAGCTACCATCAGAATGAGAGTGACAAAAATGGTAATCAAATAAGTCTCCAAAATTCATAGCATCGAAAAGCATTTTAGGCATAGTTGACATCATAGAACAAATATCACAATAAGCAAGGAACCTTTGATCATTTATTTCAATAGGGATATACGGTTCCCAATCTCCATTTATTTGAAGGATTTGATAATCTTTAGAGCTCACCTCTATTCCATTTAAATTTAGATTACATAAAATATTTTCTATTTTATTTAATCTACCGTGTATTCCATTAGTTTTCTCATTGGTGGAAAAAACAACTAAGCCTTTTATAATTCTCAGGGATTCTAATTCATCAATTTAAAGAAAGTTTCCTCTAGTAATGACATCCAAAACATGCTTGCATGCATCAGATAGTCCATGATAAAAGCATCTCAGTAAAACACACATAGCAAGCATGGGTTGGATCTTTTGGTGTAATTCTGAAATTCTATCCCAAGCATTTTTAAAACTTTGTTCTCCTTTTTGTTTGAAGGTAAAGAACTCGGCTAAGAGAGGCATATCAAGAGTGGTAAAGCTAGACATAAAGACAGGATAAAATAACAGGACATAATTGTAACAGCCCCAGTTGGGTACCCTAAAATATGGGCCAATTTTCCACTTTTTGTATTGCATTGCATCATGGCATTCATTTAAATTTCTAAATTAAAATAAAGCAAGGTTGGAAAGCAATTAAAAGGAAAACATCCAACTCGCAAAAATCTCCAACCTCAATGCAATTGCCCAACTTGGTGAAAACAAATTAACTTGAACTTTCAAATTGTTCCGGAAGTTCCAAGTTTAATTATTATAACAAATTGTCAAAATTAAATTATTGACAAGCAAAGATATAAAAATGGAGATTCCAAAATTGGTTGAAATCAAATCCTATTTTTTGAACCCAAGTTACACTTCCAAAAATTCAAAATAAAGTTATGGGGAGCTTCATTAATATATGATGAGCCTCCATAAATATTATCATAATTATTTGAGTTGCTTAAATACTCCAACTAAATACAAATTGGCAATTATCAAATTTGACCTTAGTTAAACCCTAAGAAAAAATGTGGTGCAAAACAATTTAAATTGCAACACCAATTTTTGTGGAGGCTCTAACTGTTAAGTGGAGCCCACATGAATTTTTGCAGATTTTATAAAAGTGTTTAGGTGCTCTAACTAAATCCCTAAAATTGTCACAGGACCTTTTTGCAATTTTTTAGAATGTTTCCCGGGGGGTTTTTCTGATTTGAGCTTTCTTGTCCACAGTGCCGAGAGGCACTGGCGCCATGCCGCCAGCTCCTCCCGAGCCCATGCCGGTATGCTTCCCTCACCTGTGCCGCCGTGGACGTGGTGGTCGCCACACCCGGACCCCCACCTGCTGCTCACCCCATTTCACCACTCACCTGCTCCCTCATCTTGCTCTCTCTCCCCCTCACGAGCTCCTTCCCTGCCGCCATGAGGCCGAGCTCGCCCCGTCGCCTAGGTCCTCCGCGAGCAGATCGCCGTCGATAAGAAGATTCCCCGCGTCGTTCCCTTCCTCTCTGCGCCAGGAATCGGGCCGGGGACGCACGAATCAGCGCCGGCGTCCCTTTCTTCCTCCGCGTCGGCCCTGGTGCCGTCGAGCACGCGGCCGTCGATTCCCGCCCCTCCGCGCCATCGCCGTCCACCCCTTAGGGCTCAGGGTGAGCTCCTCTCTCTTTCTGGCTTTCCCTTGCTCTCCATCTCCCTCTCCCGCCGCCGGTCGCCGTCGACCACCACCGCTTCCCGTCGGCACTGTGTACCCAGCCTAGACCCCGGCCTGTCCGACCTAAGGCCGGACGGCTCGGGCTGGTACCCGGCCTTGCGCTCGGCTTGGGCCGGCCAAGGGCCGGCGGCTTCGGGCGCCCTCCCGGCCTGGGAGCCCAGCCTGGGCCGGCCAAAGGCCGGTGGCTTCGGGCCACTCTCCGGCCTGCATCCCGGCCTGGCGGGCACAAGGCCGGCGTGTCTGCAGTTTTCTTTTTCCTTTTTTGAAAATAAAGGAATTTAAACAATTGATATCTATTTGTATATTGCTTCAAAAATTTCAAGATTTATGCAATTGATATTATTTATTTCCATGATTTATGCAATTGATAGAATGTTCGGACAATGTGGAGGATGTGTGTGGTACTTAATCAATTTGCTTAAAGGCTTGGATGAGTTGCCATCGGGGATGGTGATTTGCCTCATTATTGCCGCCTAGGCTGAGAGTGCTTTTAGCTAGAACCAAGAACCGAGCGTGCTTCCAAAGGTGCGGACATATGGAATCCCCTGTGACCGAATAAGTTGTGAGGGGCTTGTCAAGGGTCCTCTAGTTTGCTATTTCCATTTGCGCGTGAGTTGTGTGGGTGGAAAAGAAACGACGAGGACTGTGGTGTTTAGGATGTGGCCGCAGGGCAGGGCGTTGGAGGTGCTGAACCTGTCCTTCCGCACACTGACGGTCCTTGAGTAAGCCTCATGCAATGTAAAGGTCTAACCGCGCCCACTCGCCGGCCTTCCCCGGAAGAGGGCCAATCAGGTCAGCCGGACGGTACCGATGGGTAAATTAGTACACCCCTGCAGGGTTAAATCTTTTCGAAAAGCCGTGTCTGCGGTTATGGACAAATCTTGGGAAAGGCGGATTAGCTCATAGAAAAGTATAACCTAATCAATTAAAATTTGGCAGCTAAAGGTTGCAACTCAACGTGTGTTTAAAAAGGTTCATTTCCTCGAGATTGATTCGAGGGAGTGCCTTTGGTGGAGATGAGAGATGTTCTGGATACAAGTTGGTCCGATGAGGACCGAAGGTGAAGTTTACCCTCTTATCCCCTTTCGAAAACATTCTGAGTAGACGATGCCATTTGAGTCAATTATACTTTTATAAATGAAAACTAGCTTTATGCAAATAGCTACATATACAGCTTTAGAGTCTCCGTCAGCATTGGGCCTATATCGCCCTACTAAACTTGCGAGTACGTCGTACTCAGTCTCTCTTTGCTGATTTTTTACTTGTTTCAGAGGAGGACGACACCGAGCAGCCAGGTGGTTTCTTCGTGGACGTCGAGTAGTAGTTCGGGGTTCCCAGGTGGCAGCTTGGGACCGTGTAACAAGCTGGTTGGGATTGTTATCTCTAAGCCTGTTAGGCCATATTTGCATCTTGTTGTTAGACAACACTAACTCGTTTCCGCTTGATGTACTGATGGGTCTGTGACCCCTGTTGTGTGTAATATTTGTATCTTTCTCATATATGAGTTGCTATATGAATCTTTGTGTCGTAGAGTCTGTGATGTGCCAGTTGTTCCACCAGTCTTGATCTCTTAACTATACATGATAGCTATGTCTGAGCTTATGGCATGATCGAAGTGTTGTGTGCCGATGATCCATTCCGAGCACACCTGCCAAAGGTTTTGGCCTGGGATTGGTAAACCCAGTAACCTTCGATTGTGTAGCATGACCGGTTGCACAAAGCTTCAATGTATAGTTCTGGGGTCGGGGCGCTACAATAATTAAAGACTACACTAATTTTTTTTGGGTTTTAAAATTTTGAAACAGGAAAATAAACTAAACGATATATAAAGCAAGCAAGACAAAAACAAAGTAAAGAGATTGAGAATATGAGACTCCCCTTGCTATAGCTCCAAAGTCCCTGGCAACGGCGCCAGAAAACTGCTTGATGGTAGATATTGATAAGTTGGGTGGTTGTCGTGGTAGGTTGCACGGCATATCCATCAGAGATGGAAAAGATTGTGGGGCAGGCGACGATGGATGCTCGCGCGGGATTGGGCAACAAGCACGCAAACACATGCTAGTTACCCAGGTTCGGGGCCCTCCTGCGGAGGTAACACCCCTACGTCCTGCTCTTCTTGTTCTTATTGCTTGATCACAGAATCGGGCTACAAAGGAGCTCCTTGAGCTGTTTCGGGTGGCAGCCGGCTGGAGATCCTAGCCGGCTGGAGGTTGAAGATGATGCTACGGGTGTCCGTGTGTCTCTGGTTGCCTCCTCTATTGCATGCCTCGCGCAGGAGGCTCTAGCCCGCTTTATATAGGCAGCGGGCTAGGGTTTTGGGTTACAGGGAAGTTACATGTTTGCCCCTATGACATCACTACGGTTTCGAGCCGGCTGGAGCTTGTTATCATGATTCGGTACAGGAGATGCCCGACAGCGAGTACTATTCACCAGGAGCAGTTACGCGATCCGGGCCCACCCGTACGGAGTTGTCGGTTGTTCGCGTCCGGCTCCAGCCCAGCTGGATACCCGCATCCGGGTAGATCCAGGCGGCCTGCTTTAGGCGGCTGGCTTCAGGTGGCACTTGGAGCTTTGAAGAAATGGACCTCCTTGGGATATCCGGGGTTCATATCCCCGACACTAGCCCCCGAGATCGTGGAGCCTTGCTAGCTTGCTGGGAAGACTTCTCGATGTTCTCCCATTTGTCTTGAATCGTTGTGGTTGAAATGTCGAGGTTGGAGTCGGCGCCGGCTGGAACCGACGCCGGGTGGAATCGAAGCTTGCTTGTGGGGAATGCTCAACGGGCGCTCCTGTCCTTGGTTGTGTGCCGTTGAAGTTATCGTTCAATAGTCCGGCTTCACGGTGTAGGATCCGCAGATTTTTTGGCGGTCTGGATTGGCCGGCTCGAAGACTCGAGTCATGGCCTACGTCAGCCACGACCTGCCGCCTTGGGGAGCCGTTGGTGTTCTGCCCGAGGCCTGGCGCACGTCGGCTCGGCTTCTCCGGGCCGGATTTTCTGTGGCAACTGCTTGCTTGCGGGATCATCTGCGGAAGGTGTGGCACGGTTGCCCGCCACGCGGCGCGACGAGCGGGGCGGTTCCGCTCGGCCTCGCCCTTAAAGTGGAAAGAGGGGGAACAGCCGGGGTTACCGTTCCCCATTCTCGTCTCGTCTTCTTCGCTACTGATTGCGCCCCCTAGCTCTTGCCCATTTTCTCTCTCACCCGTGCCATTCTTGCATTCGCCTCGTTCGACACGGGGAACCGATCTTCTATGGCGACCTAGGCGCGTGGATGGGCTCCACCGTGGACGATGATTACATCTGGGAGCTCCGTCGGAGGATGTTCTTGGGGACGACGAGCGAGGTGGGAGCCCGCGCCCCCCCTGAAGAGGAAGTTTCTCCGGCGCCCAAGAAGGACGAGGTCGTCGTGTTTTCCGCACATTTGGAGCGGGGATTGGGGCTCCCGGTGAGTTCCTTCTTCGCGGAGTTCCTGCGCTTCTACGGGCTGCAGCCCCATCATCTGGGGGCGAATTGCATCACCCAGCTATCCTGCTTCGTCGTGCTGTGCGAGGCGTACTTGGGCATCTGGCCCAGTATGGAGATTTTTGGCATGTTCTTCTTCCTGCGGTCTCAGACGAGCGCCGGGCAGCAGCGCGACTGTGGTGGCATCTCCATCAGCGCGAAGAATACGCCGCTGCCCAAGATCAACCTGCCTGATTCCATCAAGAAGTGGCAAGGTACCTACTTCTACGTCCGGAATCTTACGGACGCCGACCGGATCGGCCTTCCGGCCTTCTCCAATTCGCTGCCGGCGCCCAGGTCCTGGCTCCGGAAGCCGCCTATGGATGGGGCTCTCGAGAAGGTCTTGTTTAGCCGGCTGAAGGTGTTGGTGGCAGGCGGCCTAACGTCTAGGGACCTGACCCTGACCTGACCCTCCGCAAGTGGGCTGCCCGCCTCATCACCGACAGGGTCGAGGTGGAATGGGATTTCGGGTCCGAGCCGTTCACCCGCGCAGAACGTGCCCCCGAGGTTAGTCCTTGCAATCTCGTATGTCTTCGATTTTTCCGTCCGGCTGCCGCCTGACTCAGCCAGCCTGTCGCGCAGCTTTGCGAGCTTCAGAGGGTTGAGGACTTCGAAGTCGTCTTCGAGCCCGACGTCAGTGGTCCCTTCACCAGGGCACTGACGAGGTTATTGGAGGAGGAGTCTGCCGACGTAGAGGCGGAAGGAGACGCGGACGCCGCCACTGAAGATGAATCGGGCAGTGGCGCCCGCGCCGCCGCCGAAGATGTGTCGGGCGGTGGCGCCCGCGCCGGCCCGGATGGGCGCGGTGACACCACCGAGTCGTCCGGTGGGGGCGCCGATGTTGATGAGGATGGCGGAGATAATGACGACGCCGCCCACACCGCAACGAGCCCTGTCCCCTCTGCCAGTTCCGACTCCGATCTGGCAGCCGACCGGGGCGAGGACCTCAAGCGCGACGTCCCTCCTCCCGTCTCGCCGCCTCGCGGTAAGTCTCCCGAGCCCGGCGTCGCCGGGCAAACTGATGATGTAGTGCGCGTGGTAGTGAATCTTTCCAGCGGTTCCGAGCCGGACTCTGAAGGTTCTTCTTCCGTGCCAGCCTCTAAGCCGGCGACGTCCTCCCGCAGGACCAAGGAGTTGGAGGCGGCGGCGCGGAAGAAGAAAGTGGTTCTTCCCCGGCGGATCTTGAGTGAGAGGCGGTCGAAGTCGGACGCCGATGCTGATGCGATGTAGCACCCTCACTTTGAAAAGCAAGAATACCTTGTGAATATGTTAGGCCCTGGATCGAGTATGGCTAGCATTCACCAACAGGATGTAATATCATGCATAAATGTTAAACGTTATTACATCGCTCTTACGAATGATCCAGAAATAAAGTACTTTATTACAACTTTGCATAGCCGAAGCTAGCTTAAAATAAAAATAAAGTTCCACAAATATTATTCAGAGTTCAAGCAGCAAAATAAAGTAGCACTGAGCTCCATCATCTCCATGTGCCACTGGCGACCATGTTGGTTGTAAGCTCGAAATAAACAGACGTCCTTACTCCTCATCTGAACAACCTGCAACATTAACGTTGCAGCCCAGGGAATTTGGGTCAATACCTTGTGACAGGCTGGCAAGTGTCATACTATGGTGGATATTAAATGGCAAAGAACTATCACTACATGCTTATTTGGCTGGTGGATCTAAAGGCTCTTGCGCAAAGCAAATTTTATCCTATGCTTTCAAAAATCATTTCTTTCTTTCCAAAAACCTTAAGAGACATCCCTGGGCGCACCAGTGTCTCGAATCCTCCCATGTTCACCCATCAAATTTTATTCTGAAATTGGAATGGAGAGATCTTCTGTCGACAACCTTATTTGGTCACTCGTGATTGTCCATTACCGGGGACACGGCTAAGATCTTAGTTTCAAATACTCTCGAGAGTTTGTGGCACTTTCCCCACTAGACTCGATCAACCCATTCTATCCTTAACCCTCATTTAGTGAAAAGGAAAGGAGAAGATCAAGACGAGACTTTTCAGAAGTGTTTTCCCATGGTACTCTAGCGAGATCACTGCCGTCCTACCCCTCTACATCATCAGATCTCACTGACCCAGGTCCACACAACGTACTCCGTCAAGACAGAGCCCATATGACTAGTGGTTGCACGGTCGGGCAAACAAACACGGTGTGACATTAATCTCAAATCCTAGGTGGTCATCCACAAGTGCACATACTCAGGTTCACACCATGAAAATGGGCCTGAGTAGCCACTCAACTTCGCCTCCATCAACAAACCAATACCACCTAGGTAATTCATTAATTTAGTAGAATTTTTCCTTAACTCAACTACAATAAAACACTTCATTTTTTCAGCAAGCCAATCTACTAAATTAAATAGGTCGCTAATCAACTGGTCATGTGGCTAGCCTAACAGGTTTGCATAGCATAATAACTTTAATAAAAACAGCCTATCATGCATGCTACTGGAAAATAGTCTACAGTGCAATATAAAAAATAGTAGTAGGTCATTCATGAATTTGTGTATGCACTTGCCTTGATAGTTGTTCAGATTCTCACAACACTCGTAGCAGCTCTGGCACTCCTCACAATCTAAACAAACAATTTGCAACAATTCAATACATAGGCAAAATGGCAATACAATAAAAACGTGCATGCATGATGATTTGCTAACAACACAAAACAAAGTTAAACAATTAATAAAGTTATTACTTTCTGTTATTTACTATATGCATGATGCTCATGATTCATAATTTTAGTGATTCAAATAATTTTAAAACAATTACTATGGTCAAAATACCACTATTTGAGTTTCTACAAAAACATTATCAATGCATGATGCAAAAGTGCAAACTAAAAATACTACTGGACATAGGACACTAAAAGACACACTTTTGCAGAAGAAATTAATTTAAAATAACTTATAGATTTAAAGATAAGCCAAAATTACTCAAATCTCTCATTTGAAATTTGAATAATTTTAAATTGGCAAAACAGAAAACTAGCAGTTCTAAAATATTCTACAGGTTATAAGGTTTTCAAAAATATAAAGTTCATTAAATTTGGCCGAGCCATTAAAAAGATATGATGGTTTTAAGGTTCAGGGGTTTTTCTGCAAAACTGCCAAATTAAATCAATTCGGCCGAAATTACAGAAAATGGGGCTGACGTGGACGCTGACTAGGCGCTGACGGTGCACTGACGTGGCTGGCACGCGGTAGCTGACGAGTTGGTGACGAGGATGACACGTGGCTCTTCCTGATTGGCTTGAATAGATCTGTTTTTACAAAACGATGCGTAACTCAAATCGAAAAACTTTCTTCGGAGAAGTTGTAGGGATTGATGAGATCTTCCTCCTGTAAAAAGTTCACCTGATTTGGTTGGATGGATAAAGAGTAATCGACGTATTACTCCGTCAAATCTGAAATCTTGCGATACGAAATTCTCCGGCTGTGCTTGATGAAAAGTGGTGATCTTCATCGGGATGGAAAGATCTCGACGAGATCTACAACTCTCGCGAAGGAAGAATTGGCATATGAGCAAAGCTCCAACTGTGACAAGTAGAAGATGAAAACGAGATCTAAAATCGAAGTTTCGAGTTGGAGGCCGAAAATTGGGCAGCCTGGCGGCGGATATTTGGGGGTTTTTGGGGGAAAAGGAGTGCGGGGTCGCTGGGTATTTATAGGCAGAGTTTGGAGTCGAAACGATTTAGAAATCACAGCGAATCGAGCGATTTTCCTGGAGC
Source organism: Puccinellia tenuiflora (assembly GCA_012064385.1). Classification (NCBI taxonomy): domain Eukaryota; kingdom Viridiplantae; phylum Streptophyta; class Magnoliopsida; order Poales; family Poaceae; genus Puccinellia; species Puccinellia tenuiflora. The sequence continues at coordinate 1,458,684 of QRDG01000391.1, read as the reverse complement.
AGTTCGGTACGAGAAGAACGCGTGTTCTTCCTGGAGTTAGACTCGAGCTGGAGGAGGATGGTGAGGTGGGCCGGTCGTGGGTGCTGGGCTGAGGCTGGGCCAGATGGCTGCTGGCCACCTTCTTGGGCCGTGGCTGGCTGCCTGGCCGGCCGGCCGATCTTTTTTTTTTTTTGAGATTCAAAACCGGACCAAAACATTTCAGAAAAAATTCAGCAAAATACTTTTTGGAAAGCTTATTCAAAATATAATATTATGACACTATCTTTGCCAACAAATAAAATTAAAATATTGACTAGGGTTATTTTGCACCCTCTATGTCAATTAATAAAATATATTCTTAATTTTGAAATCTTTTACTAATTCAAGCAATTCAAATGCAACAAACACATGATGCTTATGAATGCCATGCATGATTTTGAGTTTTGCAACAAAACAACAAAAAGTTTTTGATCCCTCTGAATTTTCAAAAATTTGAAAATCTTGGGATGTTACACACTACCACCCTTAAAAGGAATCTCGTCCCGAGATTCGGAGAGGCTAGAAAGAAAGATATGTTTGGGGATCTCCGGGTTTAGGCAACTGGGTGGGCTACCACCCTTAAAAGAAACTTTTGTAGGCAGTCTTGAATTCTGGCCTTTGGACTAGGGTCATATGGAAATTTGTGGATCCTTGTATCATAGGATTTAATTCCAATAGGTGGGTGTCTCTTCCTGTAGCTTCGTATACTGTAGGGTCACTCGTTGGGTCTATCAAAAGTCCAAGATGAGAGAGTTTCACAACATCTTGTCCTCCATCCTTTTAATGTCTTCAGCAAGCTTTCGTCTCTAGGTTGACTTTCTTCGGTGCAACTTATCTATGCCATTTCTAACGAAACTCTCATGGTAGGCAAACAATTCCATTACACGGTTCCATCTTCTTCACGTGAGCAAGATTTATCCTCACCGTATATATTACGTGTCGGCAACACTTGCCTCACATAGGGTTAAACTACTCCGGTGGGTTAGGCTCATCGTCTCTCTTATGGGTTTTGTCACTCAAGATTTACCAGTCCAAATATTGAGGGTGAATAATATGGGTAGTAAGAATGGTGATCAGTCCATCCTGCACTCATATCATTTGCTCAATATGTAGATAGGTGAATCACGTATTCTAACTCTCGGGCATCCTCACTTATCTGACAGAAAGTTTCCAATCGGTAAGACAACCTGAGCTAATCTATCGATCCTTCAATACTATGGGGATGCGAAAACTCCTACACGATGTAAGCTCACATATTGTTGATTCTTCAAGGCATCTTCTCTCCTTGGCGTAACAAACTTCTCATCCAACATAGCTCGTAGAACTTCATTGAATTCTCTAGGACCATCCTGGTTCTTGTCTCCTCTGAGATGTTCTTGAAAGTCCAATGCTGTTGCACCTTGGGGTAGAGGTTTCATTGTGTTGATAGGTGATTGTTCCTTCACACAAATAAGGAAGTAATCCAAGTTGTGTGGCATCCTTCAGTGGAATGGCTTGTATCTCAATAAGGGGCGCTGGTTGGGTTTAGCATGGACAAATAGAGATAGAAAGATCTGAGAGAAGAATTCCTACCCAACACAACAAATCAAGCCAATTCACAAGCATCAAGCAACGTGGTTCACACAAACAAACAAACAATCTATCAATCAATAAGAACAAGCAAACTTTTATAAAATTTGAAATTTAAAGTTTTGAAAACTTAGTTAATACGATATATAGTCTAAAAACAAACGCACTAGTACTGCCATACCACATTTTGATAGGTCAATACTTTCAACGATAACGATACTAAACAAAACTCGCATAACGATACTAAGATAACTGGTGGTCTCTCTAATCACATCTTGAAGCGCTTGAGGTATTCCCGTGAGTTCACGCACTTGCGCTTCTTCTCGCGAGTGTTCATTGCAGGTGTGTCCTCCTCATCACTTGAGATGTCCTGGATCACTTCTTCTTCCTCTTGCACCTGTGCCTGCGCATCTCCATGTCCAGCATTATCGTCACCACCTTCATCATCATCATTTTCATCACTATCATCATCAGCAGGTGGTGGGTGTGATTGAGCTGCGCCTGAAGTGCTGCTATCTGGTTATCCTTCTCCATGTTTTGCTGCTGCAGGTTATGGATGTTTTCTTCCATATGCCCGGTGAGAGTATGCAGTGCCTGGAGTTCCTGGGTCTGCGTCTCAATAACCGCCTTGGCTTGGTCACGTAACGTCATCGCCATGTGAACTCTTTTCTCCATATCGAAGGAATAGTACTCCATATCCTCTATGTGCTTCGCAATTGTGGGGATGTTCAGCCTATCTCCATTAGTCTTCATAGGAATTCCATTCTCATCCCTCTTTCCAAAGTTACGAAAGGAGGAGTCCTCCGGGATGTCCTCGGAGTGAGTATAACACAATCGGGACAAGAGGTCCAGCATTGCTGTATTGATTCCTTCCTCCCAAGTTGGGTAAGTCTGGGTGTAATCCACAGCCTCGAAGTCTGGTGTAGTAAGATCAACCCTCATGATGGTGCGAACTTCCCATCGTTCTACGCCGGGCACGTTGGTGTTCACCACCCTTCCCCTGAAGTAAGGCAGTGGAAGTCGCAATTGCTCCACGAGCTCAAATAGCTGTCTTCCAAAAGCGGGCTCGGACAACATACCAACATAAGCAATCTTGGTGTATTCTCCCATCTATCATTTGAAGAGGAGAGAATTATTAGATTCAAATGAGCAGGGTAAGAATTTACGAGGCAATTAAATAGCCTAAATAGAATTTTAATTAAATAAGTGAGTTTTGAGTTTAGCATAAGGGTTAAACCTAGTATTACTAACCAAACCTAAGGGTTTTCGAGCCTACAGGCAACATTACGCTCTGATACCATTCTGTAGCACCCTCACTTTGAAAAGCAAGAATACCTTGTGAATATGTTAGGCCCTGCATCGAGTATGGCTAGCATTCACCAACAGGATGTAATATCATGCATAAATGTTAAACGTTATTACATCGCTCTTACGAATGATCCAGAAATAAAGTACTTTATTACAACTTTGCATAGCCGAAGCTAGCTTAAAATAAAAATAAAGTTCCACAAATATTATTCAGAGTTCAAGCAGCAAAATAAAGTAGCACTGAGCTCCATCATCTCCATGTGCCACTGGCGACCATGTTGGTTGTAAGCTCGAAATAAACAGACGTCCTTACTCCTCATCTGAACAACCTGCAACATTAACGTTGCAGCCCAGGGAATTTGGGTCAATACCTTGTGACAGGCTGGCAAGTGTCATACTATGGTGGATATTAAATGGCAAAGAACTATCACTACATGCTTATTTGGCTGGTGGATCTAAAGGCTCTTGCGCAAAGCAAATTTTATCCTATGCTTTCAAAAATCATTTCTTTCTTTCCAAAAACCTTAAGAGACATCCCTGGGCGCACCAGTGTCTCGAATCCTCCCATGTTCACCCATCAAATTTTATTCTGAAATTGGAATGGAGAGATCTTCTGTCGACAACCTTATTTGGTCACTCGTGATTGTCCATTACCGGGGACACGGCTAAGATCTTAGTTTCAAATATACTCTCGAGAGTTTGTGGCACTTTCCCCACTAGACTCGATCAACCCATTCTATCCTTAACCCTCATTTAGTGAAAAGGAAAGGAGAAGATCAAGACGAGACTTTTCAGAAGTGTTTTCCCATGGTACTCTAGCGAGATCACTGCCGTCCTACCCTTCTACATCATCAGATCTCACTGACCCAGGTCCACACAACGTACTCCGTCAAGACAGAGCCCATATGACTAGTGGTTGCATGGTCGGGCAAACAAACACGGTGTGACATTAATCTCAAATCCTAGGTGGTCATCCACAAGTGCACATACTCAGGTTCACACCATGAAAATGGGCCTGAGTAGCCACTCAACTTCGCCTCCATCAACAAACCAATACCACCTAGGTAATTCATTAATTTAGTAGAATTTTTCCTTAACTCAACTACAATAAAACACTTCATTTTTTCAGCAAGCCAATCTACTAAATTAAATAGGTCGCTAATCAACTGGTCATGTGGCTAGCCTAACAGGTTTGCATAGCATAATAACTTTAATAAAAACAGCCTATCATGCATGCTACTGGAAAATAGTCTACAGTGCAATATAAAAAATAGTAGTAGGTCATTCATGAATTTGTGTATGCACTTGCCTTGATAGTTGTTCAGATTCTCACAACACTCGTAGCAGCTCTGGCACTCCTCACAATCTAAACAAACAATTTGCAACAATTCAATACATAGGCAAAATGGCAATACAATAAAAACGTGCATGCATGATGATTTGCTAACAACACAAAACAAAGTTAAACAATTAATAAAGTTATTACTTTCTGTTATTTACTATATGCATGATGCTCATGATTCATAATTTTAGTGATTCAAATAATTTTAAAACAATTACTATGGTCAAAATACCACTATTTGAGTTTCTACAAAAACATTATCAATGCATGATGCAAAAGTGCAAACTAAAAATACTACTGGACATAGGACACTAAAAGACACACTTTTGCAGAAGAAATTAATTTAAAATAACTTATAGATTTAAAGATAAGCCAAAATTACTCAAATCTCTCATTTGAAATTTGAATAATTTTAAATTGGCAAAACAGAAAACTAGCAGTTCTAAAATATTCTACAGGTTATAAGGTTTTCAAAAATATAAAGTTCATTAAATTGGCCGAGCCATTAAAAAGATATGATGGTTTTAAGGTTCAGGGGTTTTTCTGCAAAACTGCCAAATTAAATCAATTCGGCCGAAATTACAGAAAATGGGGCTGACGTGGACGCTGACTAGGCGCTGACGGTGCACTGACGTGGCTGGCACGCGGTAGCTGACGAGTTGGTGACGAGGATGACACGTGGCTCTTCCTGATTGGCTTGAATAGATCTGTTTTTACAAAAAGATGCGTAACTCAAATCGAAAAACTTTCTTCGGAGAAGTTGTAGGGATTGATGAGATCTTCCTCCTGTAAAAAGTTCACCTGATTTGGTTGGATGGATAAAGAGTAATCGACGTATTACTCATCCAGATCTGAAATCTTGCGATATGAAATTCTCCGGCTGTGCTTGATGAAAAGTGGTGATCTTTATCGGGATGGAAAGATCTCGACGAGATCTACAACTCTCGCGAAGGAAGAATTGGCATACGAGCAAAGCTCCAACTGTGACAAGTAGAAGATGATAACGAGATCTAAAATCGAAGTTTCGAGTTGGAGGCCGAAAATTGGGCAGCCTGGCGGCGGATATTTGGGGGTTTTTGGGGGAAAAGGAGTGCGGGGTCGCTTGGTATTTATAGGCAGAGTTTGGAGTCGAAACGATTTAGAAATCACAGCGAATCGAGCGATTTTCCTGGAGCAATTCGGTACGAGAAGAACGCGTGTTCTTCCTGGAGTTAGACTCGAGGTGGAGGAGGATGGTGAGGTGGGCCGGTCGTGGGTGCTGGGCTGAGGCTGGGCCAGATGGCTGCTGGCCACCTTCTTGGGCCGTGGCTGGCTGCCTGGCCGGCCGGCCGATCTTTTTTTTTTTTTTTGAGATTCAAAACCGGACCAAAACATTTCAGAAAAAATTCAGCAAAATACTTTTTGGAAAGCTTATTCAAAATATAATATTATGACACTATCTTTGCCAACAAATAAAATTAAAATATTTAAAATATTGACTAGGGTTATTTTGCACCCTCTATGTCAATTAATAAAATATATTCTTAATTTTGAAATCTTTTACTAATTCAAGCAATTCAAATGCAACAAACACATGATGCTTATGAATGCCATGCATGATTTTGAGTTTTGCAACAAAACAACAAAAAGTTTTTGATCCCTCTGAATTTTCAAAAATTTGAAAATCTTGGGATGTTACATGCGAATGCCGCGCCGCCCAAGCGGAAGGGCGCGTTCGAGAAGCGGGGCGTGCTGCCCGCCAAGAAGTTGGCTCCTTCGTCGTCCCGGCCTACCACGGCCGGCTTGATGCCCGCCGGGAAAACAACGGCGGAGGCCCGGGCGGACGAGATTGTGGCCAAGTTTAGGGCCGAGGTTGACACCAGGATGGCGGAGAAGGCGGATGCCCCCACTGGTGGGGTCGACAATGAGGTGACTGGTCACGTTCCTGGTGGTGATTTTATTTATGACTTGAACCCGGGTGATTTGGAGAGGGAGTTTTATGCTCAAACGACGCAGGCGGTTTTGGCTTTGGAGACGTCTGACACTGGTATGACTGTGGAGCAGCTGCTGGCCTCGAAGGAGGACGAGGAGAGGACGAGGGCGGCGGACGTGGAGAGGGCAGAACCTGCCGCCGACGGGACCCGCGCCCAGGTGGTTAATTTTTCTCTTCCTGTTGATCTTGGTTATGACTCGGGTATCGAGGACATGGAAAAAGCTGTTTACGCGGAGTTGGCGCAGGCGGATTCGATCCGGGCGGAGATCGACGCCAAGGCGGCCGCGAAGCAACCAGCGGCTGCCAAGGCGGCTGAGGAGAGGGCGAGGGCGGCGGACATGGATGCCCGCAAGACCACGGAGGCCGGTGCTGGGGCTGAAGTAGTGCCGGCCGGCGCGGAGCGGCCGGTTGAAGACTCCGCTGTTCCGGCGAAGGGCGGCGAGGTGCCCTCCGGAGGCGTGAAGCGCCCGTCCGATGATGCGCCATCTCCCCCGCCGAAACGCTTGAAGAGGAGGACACCCAGGGTTCTAGGCTCATGCGACGGGTAAGCCTTTGTCTTGTGGTAGAAATCTTGCTACTTGTACTTAGTGGTGACGCTTTCCTCGTTTTGTAGAGCGCCGCTTCCAATAGTGGAGACGGCACCCGTCGCGGTGGTGGAATTGGTCCCGGTGCTTGTCACCGAGACCCCTGTGGCGCAGGCGGCTGATCCGCCTTCGGAGGCGGCGACGGTGACGGCGGATGTGTAAGTGGTCGACCCGGTGTCGGCAAGCGCCGTTCATCCCGCGGTCGACTCCAACCCTCCAGTTTCGGCTGGTGCTGGCGAGGCGTCGGCGGACTCCTTCCAAATAGTCCTTCCTCGCCGGTGGCCGAGACGGCCAAGGACAAGGCCATTGCAGGGGCGACGGCTTCGCTCCCCGGTCCTCTCCAGTCGGTCTTGGTGTCTTCTCCGCCATATTCTGGGCCGGTGCCGGCTCTGCCTGACGCATCGGGGACGATTCCCCTTGCCGCGCTGGCGGAGCAGACGGCCAGGGAGAACTTGGCCAACATAACGTTGCTCCGCTCCTCCATAGAGCAAGGCTTTGCCGAGGCGGCTAAGGAGGCGGCATTACTCAAGCGAGAGCTTGAGGCGGCTAAAGGTCTAGCTTTCTTTTCTCGCTCGCACTCTGTCTTGTCGTTCTGCATTTTTTCTTGCATGTCTTGGTTTGACGATGATCCGATCTCCACAGGCGACACCACCTCCCGCGCCGGCTTGGAGAAGCAGCTGAAGGAGAAGGACGCCGCCCTGTCCTTGGCCAAGGCCGATCTCCAGGCGGCGGAAAAGGCGTCGGAGGAACGCCGCCTCGAGGTCGTCCGGCTGGACGAGGAGGCGGCGACACTGCGGGAAGCTGAGCGTCGGAAACAGAGCGAGATTGAGTCCCTCCGCGAGAATGCGACCGAGCTGAGGATTATGCTGAAGGATTCCGTCGAGGCCAACGACCAGATCGTCCAGGCGGCCAAGGCGCGTGAGCTTGAGCAGGAGCAGCTGCTGGGCGGCCTGGTCAAGGAGGTTGAGCGCGTGAACGAACTGATCCTCGGTAAGTGAGGTCTCCTTTTGCCTTGATTTCTTGCTTGGGGTCTTCTACTCGGCCTCACTGGTTTGAAATGCAGGCCTCTATCCCGAGGTAGACGCGCAAATCCAAAGATATGCTGCCTGGGCTCATTCTCGACCGGAGTCCTCCGATGCTGCTGCCGGGTCTACTCCGATAGCCGTCTCCTGTCTTCTTCGATTCGGCCAGGAGTTCGATCGGTTGAAAGAGGCGGCCGGCGGCGTGCTTGAGAACCTATGGCCGGATGCTCCCCTGCCAGCTGCTCTCCATGATTTGTCCACCCGGCTTGCGCAAATCCAAAGATATGCTGCCTGGGCTCATTCTCGACCGGAGTCCTCCGATGCTGCTGCCGGGTCTACTCCGATAGCCGTCTCCTGTCTTCTTCGATTCGGCCAGGAGTTCGATCGGTTGAAAGAGGCGGCCGGCGGCGTGCTTGAGAACCTATGGCCGGATGCTCCCCTGCCAGCTGCTCTCCATGATTTGTCCACCCGGCTTGAAGGGGCACCAGTTGGCATCAACGAGCAGGTGGAGATGGCGGCGCACGGAGGCACCGACATGGCACTGGCCGTGGTGAAGTCATGGTACCCTGGCGTGCAGATGAGCAGGCTGTTGGATGGCTTCCGCACTGGAACATCCCTCGCGAGCCTGCATCCAGAAATCGCCATAGACTCAGGGCGAGTTGCCGAGGCGGTGGACTTGACGAAGCTTGTGCCTGCGGAACCGTCTTCGGCGCCGCAGCCAGCTGAAGATACTGGAGCCGGCGACGCCGCTGCTGCCACCGATGCCGCTACCGCCTGATTTGCTTGTTTCCCCGGAATGCCGGGTGTAGCTGTAGTTCTGCACTATTAACTGTCCTGCCACATTACTCGCCTTGTTATTTTGGGCGCTCCGAAGATTGCCTTGTAAAAAATCCAGTATTCTGCTTCCTGCCGTAGACTGTTATCATGGGTGCCGTTTTTTCTGTGATTGCTGGGTCTTTGTGCCAGAATTCGTGCTTGTTTTGGTGATGATAATCACCATGTCTAGCCCCCGAATTTTGGGCCGGCTTGAGCATCTAGCCGGGTCGAAATTTCACGTCTTTTGTTTGTCTTTCGTTTTTCTTCCGTCGTCGTTATGTCGTGCAGCCCCCGAGTCCGTGACTCGTGGTGTTGTAGTTATAATGCGTCTGGGCCTGGGCAGCCGACTTGGCGGGTGCGCAGCCCCCGGGTATCTTATGCCGGCTGACAGTTTGGCAGCCCCCGAGTCCGTGACTCGGGGTGATATAGATATGCGTCCGGGCCTGGGCAGCCGACTTGGCGGGTGCGCAGCCCTCGGGTATTTTATGCCGGCTGACGGCTTGGCAGCCCCCGAGTCCGTGACTTGGGGTGATATAAATATGCGTCCGGGTCTGGGCAGCCGACTTGGCGGGTGCGCAGCCCCCGGGTATTTTATGCCGGCTGACGGCTTGGCAGCCCCCGAGTCCGTGACTCGGGGTGATATACATATGCGTCCGGGTCTGGGCAGCCGACTTGGCGGGTGCGCAGCCCCCGGGTATTTTATGCCGGTTGACGGCTTGGCAGCCCCCGAGTCCGTGACTCGGGGTGATATACATATGCGTCCGGGTCTAGGCAGCCGGCTTGGCGGGTGCGCAGCCCCCGGGTATTTTATGCCGGCTGACGGCTTGGCAGCCCCCGAGTCCGTGACTTGGGGTATTATAGATATACGTCCGGGTCTGCGGAACCGGCTTGCCGGCTGCGCAGCCTCCGGGAATTTCTTGCCGGCTTGGGCTTGTCTCCTTGGCTTCTATGCGTGGACCCGGTTGCAGTTATTGAGTAGTTCCATCATCTGCGTCTCACTGCCACGTGTAGACCGTGGGATCGTGGGTGACGGTTGGGTCTCCCACATTGTCCCCTGCTTCTGCTATAAAACTCGGCCGCTTTCTTCCTTCCTCCTCACTTGCGCTTGCTTGCTCTCCCTTCACCTTCTTCCTCTTGTTTCGTCGCAGCTCCGCCATGGTGAAGTCCGAGCCTCTGGACGCTACTGCCGAGGGGACCGCCGCTGTGCCTCCGACGAAACGTCCTCGCGGCCGTCCTCCTAAGAAGGGCGGACGGGGACGGGGAAAAGCGATCGCCACTGTTGCCGCCGGTAGCAGCGCTGGCCGCGGCAAGGGCGGCGGCCACACTGGCTCGAAGAAGGCGGGTACCGCCGGTGGCGGTGTTGGTGGTAGCGTTGGTCGCGGCAAGAGTCTCCTTGTTCTTCACGACTCGTCGAGCGAGGAGGAGGCCAACCCTGTTCTTCCTCCTCCGGGTTTTGACCCGATTCCCAAGTATGCTCCCTCTGCTGTCGCTGACAGCAAGGAAGACAGCGCGGAGTTGTCTTCCGCCTCTTCTGATTCCCTTGAGAATCCCTGGCGCCTGGGATGGGATGTGTTCCCCATCGAAGAGTTCCTCCTGATCCTGCACCCGCCGGTTATTGGGCCGGTGCAGAGGCTTCCTGATGCCTTCGCCGACGCGCTGCCGGGCGTTGGCCACTTCATGTTCAAGCTCTTCCGTGAGGGTGCTACCCAGGGCCCCTGGAATGCCACTGTGCGATTCACCTCCCAGGTGGAGGGTGATGACGTTGTCAACAAGGTGGAGTTCGTCAGGGGGTGGGACAAGTTTGCCGACTTCTACGAGCTCGAAGCCGGCTTCATCCTCTCCTTCCGCCTTCGGCGTGACCGAGGCATCTTCTATGTGAAGGTGTTCGACGGGACCCTCTGCCTCAAGCCCTAGGTTGGCAAGAAGAAAGGTGGAGCCGGGAAGTCGACGGATGCCGCCTAGGGAGCCCTTTGCCAGCTTGGTCTTGTAGTTGCGCGGGGAAAGTCCGCCTGTGGACTTCCCTCTTTTGTTTTGTTGTTCATCTTCCATCTGTAAGGTTTTACCCTTGATGTTGAATGCCACCCGCTTTTGTTCCTGTATTTGTTTACTTGCACGCGGTTATAATTTCCTGCTCGTCATGCTTGTGTCCGGCTTGAACTCTCGAAGCCGGTTGGCGGCATTTTCGTGCGTAAAATGAAACGACGAAGTGGTTAGCCTGCTCTTTTGATCATGGATAGCATTTTTGCTTAGCGTTGGTTAATTTCGCACTCACCTGTAGCCTCTCCCGACGTCTTTCGTGTGCACTTCACCGTCTGGCGGGATCATGCACACTACTACAACGTTAGGGTCCAGTTTGTTGGGCCAGAGTTTTTTCAGCCGGCAACGATTTCTGTTTCTTACGGCTTTCGCATACAGTCGGCCTCCAGCTTATTCTCTTTCCGGCCTTAACCGAATCCGAAGAGTTAGCCGTTTAGCGTCGTGCAGTTAATCGTCCGTAATAGGAGAAGCGATTGCCGACTGCCGGCTTGGCCGAGTTTATAGAACAGCATTTTTTCAGCCGGCAGTACTTCCCTTTATGCGTTTTTCACGTTGTTGGCCCCCTCCAGCTTATTCTCTTGCCGGCCTTAACCGGATTCGAAGAGTTAGCCGTTTAGGGGTTAGTCACGCTACACGGCCGCTAAATTCAAGCTTGCCGGCTGCCGGCAAAACCGGAAAGGGAATGCAAAAAAGAGTTGTGAAAAACTGCTCATGCGCTCATCATTCTCATTTCTTTATTTGATAGCATAGGTGATACATGCATGGTTCTTTCTCAGGTGTAGAATCGACGCAAGAGTGACGCGTTCCATGGCCTTTCCGTTTCATCGCCTTCCTTGTCCATCATGTCCTTCTTGTGCTCGCGGGCGACGATCAAGTAGTATGCGTCGTTGATGAGTGCCTTGCTTACGATGAATGGTCCCTCCCAGGGTGATGAGAGCTTGTGCATGTTCTTGGTATCCTGGATGAGCCGAAGCACGAGGTCGCCCTCGCGAAAGCAAACATGCTTGACGCGCCGACTGTGGTAGTTGCGTAGTTGTTGCTGGTACATCGCCGACCTTGACTCGGCAATCTGGCGTGCTTCCTCGAGCAGGTCCATTCCATCCTCGTAGGCTTGCTTAGCTTGTGCTTCCGTGTACAGCACGATCCGGGGCGCGTCGTGCTCGATGTCAGTTGGCATGACGGCTTCAGCCCCATGGACGAGGAAGAAGGGGGTGAAGCCGGTTGAGCGATTCGGTGTCGTCCTTAGGCTCCAGATGACAGAAGGTAGTTCTTCTTCCCACGTGCCGGCTGCTCGCTCGAGCGGTTCGAGCAAACGAGGCTTGATGCCGGATAGGATGAGGCCGTTTGCCCGCTCCACCTGCCCGTTTGACTGTGGGTGTGCAACAGAGGCCACGTCGAGCCGGATGCCGGTCCTGCCGCAGAACTTGGCGAATTCTCCCTTGACGAAGTTCGACCCATTATCCGTGATGATGTTGTTGGGGTAGCCGAAGCGGTAGATGATGCTCTTGAAGAACTTGACTGCTGTTGGCCCATCCAGCTTCCTGATCGGCTTGGCTTCAATCCATTTCGTGAACTTGTCGACTGCTACCAGCAGGTGTGTCATGCCTCCACTGGATCTTCTCAACGGGCCGACCATGTCGAGCCCCCAGACGGCAAACGTCCAAGTGATAGGAATTGTCTTGAGTGCTGAAGCCGGCGTGTGCTTCTGCGTTGCAAATCGTTGACAGCCATTGCAGAGTCGGACCAGCTGGTTCGCGTCTGCCAGCGCAGTCGGCCAGTAGAACCCGTGCCTGAACGCCTTAGCCACAATTTCCCTTGAGGATGCGTGATGACCGCATTCGCCTTGGTGGATTTCTTTGAGTATCTTGATTCCTTCTTCTTGGCTCACACAGCGCTGGAATATCCCAGAGACACTGTGCTTGTACAACTCGTTGTTGATGATGGTGTAAGCACTTGCTCGGCGTTTGATTTGTCTGGCGGTGAGCTCGTCCGCCGGGAGCTCGTCGTTGGCAAGGTAGGCGAGGAAGGGTTGGGTCCATGGCTGTAACGCCCCGACCCCGGAATTATACAGAGAGGCTATGAAATCGACACAACCATCAATGTATAAAACAAAGATTGAGACTTGTGGAACAAACTGGCACATTGCATGACTCTACGACACCAAAACATATAGCAACTCATATAATGAGAAGAATACAAATATTCACAACAAAAGGATCACGGATCCAATAATACATCAAGCGGAAGCGGGTAGTGTTGTCTAACAACAAGAAGCAAATATATGGCCTAAGAGGCCTACAATAAACATCACCCAAGCCAGCTTGTTCCACGGTCCCAAGCTGCCACCTGGGAACCCCAAACTAGTAGTCGACGTCAACGAAGAAACCACCTAGCTGCTCGGTGTCGTCCTCCTCTGAAATACAAATACATAGAGGCAGCAAAGAGAGACTGAGTACGATGTACTCGCAAGTTTAGTAGGGCGATATAGGCCCAATGACTGACGGAGGCTCTAAAGCTGTATATGTAGTTCTTTTGCATAAAGCTAAATTTCATAAACCAAAACTTAAAAGACACATGGCATTCGTCTACTCAGAATATTTTATAAAGGGGTAAGAGAGTATCATTATCATCTTCGGTTCTCGACGAACCTACTTGCAACCATCACCGCTCATCTCACACAAAGGCACTCCCTCGACTCACCCTCGAGGAAATGAACCTTTATCTACACGTTGATTATGCAACCTTTAGCTGCCATATCAATTAGGTTAAAGTTATCTATGGTCTCGTATATCCGTTCCCAAGTCGTCCATAACCGCGGACACGGCTTTTCGAAAAGATTTAACCCTGCAGGGGTGTACTATTTGAAGTCACCAGGTTCCGAGGGAATCCCAGCTCCTTATCCATTGGTACCGTCCGGCTCACCTAGTTGGCCCCTCTTCCGGGGAAGACCGGCAAGCGGGCGCGGTTAGACCTTTACATTGCATGAGGCTTACTCAAGGACCATCCGTGTGCGGAAGGACAGGTTAAGCGCTCCCAGCGCCCTGCCCCGCGGCCACATCCTAAACACCACCATCCTCATTTCTTTTCCACCCACACAACTCACGCGCAAATGGAAATAGCAAACTAGAGGACCCTTGACAAGCCCCTCACAACTTATTCGGTCAGTAAGGGGTTCCATATGCACCCACCATCGGAAGCACGCTCGATCTTGGTTCTAGAGACAAGAACTCGCACCTAGGGGCTAGAGTGAGGCAAAACACCATCCCCGATGGCAACTCACCCAAACCGTCTTAGCATTTTAATTAAGCATCACCATTATCCACCGTGCCCGAATCATTCCATCAACATAAGCAATTATGGAATTAATAACGGACATAAAGCATTTATCTAAGCATTGCTAAGCATATGAATACAACAATTCCATCTTTAACTCGGCCAACACTTCAACCCTAGGTTTTCATAGGTAGGGATACATGTGATTGGCTCGGGGAAGAACATGCATTCATAGGATATTCTAATAATTACCAAAAGAGACATTTGAACCGCATGCAATTAATATGGTGGATAAAATAATTTGATCAAAACATCGGATGCTAGATGCCAAGAAGGTTAGGTTATCTCTTGCCTTGCTGCCCGGTCGTGAAGTACTGCTCGTCGGGGTAAGTGGAGAGACCCTCGACTCCGGAATCTAGCGATACCCAAAGAGAATAGCAAAGAACACATAAATCACACGAACTCAAGATGCAATGCTCAATCACATGATGTCATGTCCAATTGATGCAAAGATATTATTATATAAATTAAATATCAACATTAAATGGGGAGCCAAATAATTGGTGCAATTATTTGGAAGCAACCCCATATTTATCTTAGTGACCACAAGTCTTTATGAATTATTAAATTATTAGAGAAATGGCTCAATATGCATGAACATGACATGAAAATGGGTAGGGTTCGTTCTTCCGATCGTTTCGGTAATTTATTTGTAATTTTCGGAGTACCGATGAATAAATAGCAAATTAGTTAAATAATTGAATTTAATTAATTTAAACAATTTATGAATAACATCAAATAAAAGTTTGTGATCATGATGTGATAAGTGCATGGTTTGATAGCATTTGACATGTTGATCACTTTGATATTTAATTCATAATTTTTGGACGATTATTTAATAAATTATGAATTTTCCTAATTTGGGATTATTTAACCCATTTTAGGAATCTTTAAAACACAGCAAAATTATTTAAACAAAAGGGCAAAATCATGTTACCAAAAGATAGGAGATGTTTTTCTAAGCACTTTGGTATTTGATTTGCCAAGATTGGAGCATTTTACAATTTGTTATGAATTATTTAAGTTCCATTTTAATTTCCAAAATTTGCAGGAATTACTGTACGGGCCGGCCTCCAAACCGGCCCAGACCGGGGCACAGGCCGGGCCAGTGGCCGAAGCCGCCGGCCTCGGAACCGGCCCAGTCCGGGGCGCAGGCCGGGGCCCAGCCCGAGGGAACCGGCCTCAAGGCCGGCCCAGACCGGGCGTTAGGCCGGACAGCGCACACACACGCACGCGACCGGTCAGGGCCACGACCGGCGCGGTGACCACGCACGGCCGACGGTGTTCGACAGTGGACGGCGGCCGGCGGCGACCTAGTTTTGGCGGCGTTCCGTGGGTGTAAGCGAGGCCGGTGGAGGGCGTAGCCGTGCACGTGCTCGGAGGTGGAGGGGAGGGTGCACAGCGACGCGGGCGTGCTCGAGCTGCACGGCCGGCGGACGAACGACGGCCGCTTGGCACGCGCACGAGGATGCAGAGGGGGAGGAGGGGAAGGAGGCTGTCCGGGAGGGACGCGAACTCACCAGGAAACGCGTGAGGGGGCTCGGAGGCGAAGGGGACGGCCGGTAACGACGGCAACGTTCCCGTCGGCCGCCGGACCGGAAGGAGGAAGACGGCGACAATGGCTCGATTTCGGGCTCCCTAGCCCGATTCCGCAGGTGTGGAGGGAGAGGAGGTCGAGGCGGAGCTCGTGGTGGCAGCAGCTTGCGTTGGGGAGGCCGGAATCGACGGGGAGATCGACGGCGAGCTCGGAGGCCGTGGCGGCTGTGGTGGATCACGGGGGAGAGAGAGGAGAGCCAGAGGGAGTAGGTGAGGTGGGGATCGAGTGGGCGTCGGGGGGGGGGTCCTCTTTGACCACCATGGAGCAGGTACCGCGGCGGCTTGGCTCGGGGCGGCATGGGCGCGCCGGCCACTGTGGCCACAGGAAGAAGGAGGGAGAAGAAAGAGGCTGACAGTGGGGCCCACTGGCAGTGATTCAACATTTTTGCTTTTCCTTTTTAACTTCAGCAGTCTTCAGGAATTTAGCTGTGACACTAAAACATTTTTGTAAAAAGTGCAAAAATTCAGATAGGCTCTATTTAACCCTTAGATTCTCCCCAAAATTTGGTGGTCCAAAATAAAATGATTTGGGCTACATTTGTTCACCACTTTTAATTTAAGGTATTTTTGCCAATTCACAAATTGTAATTAATTGGAGCATTTAAACAATTCCAAAAATAATGAAAATATTCATGGGGACTCCTAATATATCAATGAAGCTCCCCATAATTTTATTTTGAATTTATGGAAAGTTGAACTTGGCTTCAAAAATAGAATTGAATTAAGCCAATTTAAATTCTCATAATTTATTTATTTGATTGGCATTTATAAAAATATATTCTTAGAACTTCCGGGACAATTTGGAAATTCAAGAATAAGTTGGTTTGGCCATTTTGGGCAAAGCATTTTAGTTTTGGAAATTTGAGGAAGGGTTTTGCTTCCTTTGTTTTAAGGTGTTGCTTTATTTAAATTAGCAATTTAATATAATTATGCCATGATGCAAAGCAACACAAAAAAGCGAAAATTTGGCCCATATTTTAGGGTACTAAATCTGGGCTGTTACAATTCTACCCCCCTTACAGGAATCTCGTCCCGAGATTCTAGAGTAGGAAGAGGGATGAGAGAACTTGGTAACCCACATCTTCCTCGTTGGAGAGATTTGGCTAACTCACAAGACATGCCAAAAAGGCGGGAAGAACAGGAGATAACTTAAGGTGGTGGACAAAATGACTCTTGCCCAAAACCATAGGTTATTGAGAGAAAAGGGAACGACTTGACCAAACAAGGTCGAGCCGAGGATAGGACAACCGATCACCAAGACATCACTTCAAACCATCCGTTGGGTAGACCGTACAGATTTGGCACCGTGAGGAGAAAGACATCTTCTGGACTCCACACTTCAGATACACAAGAGATCTCCATAAGATTGAGGATTGGGCCCTAAGGTGACTGATGAAATGACCCAACGTCCGTGTGATTGGGAGGCACCGGTAAGCGGACGAGATTTGACAACTTATTCTTATTTAGGAACGACTCGGTCACGGCTTGGTGTGCACACATGGCTTAATCAGAGAATGGGAGGTAACAACCTACCAGCTCAATAATGCATGTATGCAAAACCAACTTGTGATTTAACCCGAGGAGACAAAGTGAACTTCACTATGACAGCGACAAACGTCACGGGTTGCGAGAGAAACTTGCTTTCAAGAAAAAGATATGGTCTTGAGAGTTTCAACACGAATCTAGCTCGTTGACCAAAGGTGTGCATTTGAGCGAATGGACTTGGCAGCTCGGACAACTCAGCTCGATGATATAATTACCAATCAGGCTAAGAGTGCCACCAAAGTCTTTGGATTTCAAAACAATAATATTTGCTAAGAACTTCCGATTACCACAACGATGCTCATCCTCAATACTATCGAGCCCGAGAAGCTCGGAGGTAGATGGACAAGGAAGGGCATGAGCATCACCTCATCAACAATATTATGATACTTAGCACGATACCCTGATAACAAAGCGTGACGCACTCTAAGGTGGAGCAGAACAGAAGTATGGATATGAGTGAAGGCGATGCTCCAGAATTAACAAAACTGTAGCAAGAGGGTTGTTGATGCATAGCTCACCCATAAGGACGCTGGGGTCCTCTTTAGCTTCGTCAGCAGAGGCGTTGGGGCACTCCCTGCAGTAGTGACCCATCTGGCCACAGGTGTAGCAGGCGTGTCTCCCGGGGTTGTCTACCCTCTGGCGCTTCTTCCTCGGGGCGTGAATGGCGTCCTGAGCGATTTTGTCACGGGCATCCTTTAATGCGTCTACTACGACTTCCATAGGACACTCAGCTGGAGGATGATCATTCCCTTCGCATAGGTAGCAAGTGGCACTAACGGTTGGGCAACTGCCAAGTGGATGCTTGTTGAAACAGTGCGGGCAACTGCCGTGGCATTGACTCGCCTGATGTCCACCCCTTCCGCACTGACTGCACCCCTTTCCTTGTGGTGCTCCTCTCCTACCGGGGTACCGAAGGGGGCACTCCCTGCACGGATGTCCGGGTTCCTTACAGATGTAGCACCTACGTTTGTCTACCACATTGGCGTCCGGTCCTCTAACTCCGGTGAGGTGCTCACAATTTTTCTGGGGCAGATCTTTAGTTGTATGGGATTTCTGCCGATCAACGGGTGTCCACTGGTCCCATGGAGTGGCTTCGTTTTGGCAAAGCGGAGGACGTTGTGCCATTCTGTAGATTTGACAAGGACGCAGTTAGTATCTAACTCCGGGTGGTTGAGCCAAAACATTTAGGTCCACTCAAGCACACAGACCAGGGACAATAATACTTTGGTAACAATGAACAAAGGATCGACTTAGATGGGACTTGGGTTAAAGATCAGCATCATGTACTACTAGTAAGAACTAGTTAGCACAATTCGGGACCTTCGGTTCAAGATCTTGGGTTAAAGCAAAGGAATATCTTGACGAACCATCATACTTTCTTTCTTCATGTTTTAGATTTGGCAGAGGAGTAAGGATAGCTAGTAACTGAAGGTAGGAACCCAAACCCCGAGATCCTAAAGATTTAGAATCTGCCGATGATCAGAAACATCGTTAAAACAAATAGAGGTAAGATGACACCGAGATCAGAGTGAATTGGATAAGGAGTAAAAAGAATCCTAGGAAGGTTTTTCACAACTCATTTTTAGGTTAAAAATAATTTTTCACGAACTAGACTCGACATCGACCAATAGAAAGGGTTTCCTACAGGCAGTCCTGCTCTGATACCAACTTGTAACGCCCCGACCCCGGAATTATACAGAGAGGCTATGAAATCGACACAACCATCAATGTATAAGACAAAGATCGAGACTTGTGGAACAGAACTGGCACAAAGCATGACTCTACGACACAAAAGTATAGCAACTCATATAACGAGAAGAATACAAATATTACACAGCAAAAGGATCACAGATCCAACAATTCATCAAGCGGAAGCGGGTAGTGTTGTCTAACAACAAGAAGCAAATATATGGCCTAAGAGGCCTACAATAAACATCATCCCAGCCAGCTTGTTCCACGGTCCCAAGCTGCCACCTGGGAACCCCAGACTAGTAGTCGACGTCAACGAAGAAACCACCTAGCTGCTCGGTGTCGTCCTCCTCTGAAATACAAATACATAGAGGCAGCAAAGAGAGACTGAGTACGATGTACTCGCAAGTTTAGTAGGGCGATATAGGCCCAATGACTGACGGAGGCTCTAAAGCTGTATATGTAGTTCTTTTGCATAAAGCTAAATTTCATAAACCAAAACTTAAAAGACACATGGCATTCGTCTACTCAGAATATTTTATAAAGGGGTAAGAGAGTATCATTATCATCTTCGGTTCTCGACGAACCTACTTGCAACCATCACCGCTCATCTCACACAAAGGCACTCCCTCGACTCACCCTCGAGGAAATGAACCTTTATCACACGTTGATTATGCAACCTTTAGCTGCCATATCAATTAGGTTAAAGTTATCTATGGTCTCGTATATCCGTTCCCAAGTCGTCCATAACCGCGGACACGGCTTTTCGAAAAGATTTAACCCTGCAGGGGTGTACTATTTGAAGTCGCCAGGTTTCCGAGGGAACCCCAGCTCCTTATCCATTGGTACCGTCCGGCTCACCTAGTTGGCCCTCTTCCGGGGAAGACCGGCGAGCGGGCGCGGTTAGACCTTTACATTGCATGAGGCTTACTCAAGGACCATCCGTGTGCGGAAGGACAGGTTAAGCGCTCCCAGCGCCCTGCCCCGCGGCCACATCCTAAACACCACCATCCTCGTTTCTTTTCCACCCACACAACTCACGCGCAAATGGAAATAGCAAACTAGAGGACCCTTGACAAGCCCCTCACAACTTATTCGGTCAAAGGGGTTCCATATGCCCCCACCTCCGGAAGCACGCTCGATCTTGGTTCTAGAGACAAGAACTCGCACCTAGGGGCTAGAGTGAGGCAAAACACCATCCCCGATGGCAACTCACCCAAACCGTCTTAGCATTTTAATTAAGCATCACCATTATCCACCGTGCCCGAATCATTCCATCAACATAAGCAATTATGGAATTAATAACGGACATAAAGCATTTATCTAAGCATTGCTAAGCATAGCTAAGCATATGAATACAACAATTCCATCTTTAACTCGGCCAACACTTCAACCCTAGGTTTTCATAGGTAGGGATACATGTGATTGGCTCGGGGAAGAACATGCATTCATAGGATATTCTAATAATTACCAAAAGAGACATTTTAACCGCATGCAATTCATATGGTGGATAAAATAATTTGATCAAAACATCGGATGCTAGATACCAAGAAGGTTAGGTTATCTCTTGCCTTGCTGCCCGGTCGTGAAGTACTGCTCGTCGGGGTAAGTGGAGAGACCCTCGACTCCGGAATCTAGCGATACCCAAAAGAGAAAGGCAAAGAACACATAAATCACACGAACTCAAGATGCAATGCTCAATCACATGATGTCATGTCCAATTGATGCAAAGATATTATTATCTAAATTAAATATCAACATTAAATGGGGAGCCAAATAATTGGTGCAATTATTTGGAACAACCCCATATTTATCTTAGTGACACAATTCTTTATAAAATATTAAATTATTAGAGAGGTGGCTCAAATATGCATGAACATGACATGAAAATGGGTAGGGTTCGTTCTTCCGATCGTTTCGGTAATTTATTTGTAATTTTCGGAGTACCGATGAATAAATAGCAAATTAGTTAAATAAATGAATTTAATTAATTTAAACAATTTATGAATAACATCAAATAAAAGTTTGTGATCATGATGTGATAAGTGCATGGTTTGATAGCATTTGACATGTTGATCACTTTGATATTTAATTCATAATTTTTGGACGATTATTTAATAAATTATGAATTTTCCTAATTTGGGATTATTTAACCCATTTTAGGAATCTTTAAAACACAGCAAAATTATTTAAACAAAAGGGCAAAATCATGTTACCAAAAGATAGGAGATGTTTTTCTAAGCACTTTGGTATTTGATTTGCCAAGATTGGAGCATTTTACAATTTGTTATGAATTATTTAAGTTCCATTTTGAATTCCAAAATTTACAGGAATTACTGTACGGGCCGGCCTCCAAACCGGCCCAGACCGGGGCACAGGCCGGGCCAGTGGCCGAAGCCGCCGGCCTCGGAACCGGCCCAGTCCGGGGCGCAGGCCGGGGCCCAGCCCGAGGGAACCGGCCTCAAGGCCGGCCCAGACCGGGCGTTAGGCCGGGCAGCGCACACACACGCACGCGACCGGTCAGGGCCACGACCGGCGCGGTGACCACGCACGGCCGACGGTGTTCGACAGTGGACGGCGGCCGGCGGCGACCTAGTTTTGGCGGCGTTCCGTGGGTGTAAGCGAGGCCGGTGGAGGGCGTAGCCGTGCGCGTGCTCGGAGGTGGAGGGGAGGGTGCACAGCGACGCGGGCGTGCTCGAGCTGCACGGCCGGCGGACGAACGACGGCCGCTTGGCACGCGCACGAGGATGCAGAGGGGGAGGAGGGGAAGGAGGCTGTCCGGGAGGGACGCGAACTCACCAGGAAACGCGTGAGGGGGCTCGGAGGCGAAGGGGACGGCCGGCAACGACGGCAACGTTCCCGTCGGCCGCCGGACCGGAAGGAGGAAGACGGCGACAATGGCTCGATTTCGGGCTCCCTAGCCCGATTCCGCAGGTGTGGAGGGAGAGGAGGTCGAGGCGGAGCTCGTGGCGGCAGCAGCTTGCGTTGGGGAGGCCGGAATCGACGGGGAGATCGACGGCGAGCTCGGAGGCCGTGGCGGCTGTGGTGGATCACGGGGGAGAGAGAGGAGAGCCAGAGGGAGTAGGTGAGGTGGGGATCGAGTGGGCGTCGGGGGGGGGGGGTCCTCTTTGACCACCATGGAGCAGGTACCGCGGCGGCTTGGCTCGGGGCGGCATGGGCGCGCCGGCCACTGTGGCCACAGGAAGAAGGAGGGAGAAGAAAGAGGCTGACAGTGGGGCCCACTGGCAGTGATTCAACATTTTTGCTTTTCCTTTTTAACTTCAGCAGTCTTCAGGAATTTAGCTGTGACACTAAAACATTTTTGTAAAAAGTGCAAAAATTCAGATAGGCTCTATTTAACCCTTAGATTCTCCCCAAAATTTGGTGGTCCAAAATAAAATGATTTGGGCTACATTTGTTCACCACTTTTAATTTAAGGTATTTTTGCCAATTCACAAATTGTAATTAATTGGAGCATTTAAACAATTCCAAAAATAATGAAAATATTCATGGGGACTCCTAATATATCAATGAAGCTCCCCATAATTTTATTTTGAATTTATGGAAAGTTGAACTTGGCTTCAAAAATAGAATTGAATTAAGCCAATTTAAATTCTCATAATTTATTTATTTGATTGGCATTTATAAAAATATATTCTTAGAACTTCCGGGACAATTTGGAAATTCAAGAATAAGTTGGTTTGGCCATTTTGGGCAAAGCATTTTAGTTTTGGAAATTTGAGGAAGGGTTTTGCTTCCTTTGTTTTAAGGTGTTGCTTTATTTAAATTAGCAATTTAATATAATTATGCCATGATGCAAAGCAACACAAAAAGCGAAAATTTGGCCCATATTTTAGGGTACTAAATCTGGGCTGTTACAATGGCGGAGCTTCTTCGATGACGAGGACCTCGACGGATTCCGTCTCCCCCGGAGCCGGCCCAGCCGGCTCCGCGCCAGGCGGCATCCGGATGGAGTCGGAGCCGGGACACGGCATGATGGATGGCTTGTAGAGCTTCTCGAGGGCGACGCCGGTTGGGATTTCCTCGCGGAGAGAGCCAATGTTTGCCAGGGTGTCGGCCGCCTCGTTGTTGGAGCGGTGGATGTGGTGAAATTCGCACCCTTCGAAGCATCCCGCGAGCTGCTGGACGAAGAAGCGGTAGGCGGCCATGTTGGGGTCCTTGGTGTCCCAATGGCCAGTAGTCTGTTGTACCACCAAGTCGGAGTCGCCGTAGCAGAGGATTCGCTTGATGTTCATGGCCTTGGCGAGTTTGAGGCCGTGCGCGAGAGCTTCATATTCAGCTACATTGTTGGACGCCGTGAAGTGGAATTGTAGCACGTTGTAACATCCCAAACTTGGTAACGAAAAATACGAAGAATTTTTCCACTTTTTGTTTCGATGTTTGCATCATTGCATCCATATGCATTTGCCATTTTAATCTTCACTTGGAAACAAATTGAGATGGGGAGTCCAACTTTCCCACATCCAACCAATGCAAATGCTCAACTGTCAAAAACAATTCATGCTTGGACTCCCAAATGGTATAGGAAGTTCCAGGTTCACATTTTGAAAACATTTCTCAATTCCTAAAATTTGGGTAAATAAGAAATGACATGAGAGTTGCAATTGGCTAAAGTCAATTCCTATTTTTGAAACCAAATTAGACCTTCCCAAAAAATCAAGCTAAATACATGGAGTGCTTCATTGTTATGTTGGGAGCCACCATGTTTAATTTCACAATTTTGGGAATTGTTAAAATGCCCCAAATAAAGACATTTTGGAAATTGCCCCAATTTACCCTAACTAAAGGCTATGAACAAATTTTGGGCAAACTAATTCATTTGACCTCACCAATTTTTGTGGTGGTTCTAAAGGGTAATTCTAGGTTATATGAATTTTTCTGGTATTTTAGAAAATGTTCTGGTGTCCTACTTAAATGGTTTAATCCTACAGCTGGGCTGGTTTGCAGTTGATTCAAAAGTTCCAGGGACTTGTTTGCAATTTATTCTTTTTCCCTCTCTCCCTGTCCACCGTGGACGATGGCGTCCTGGCGCCATGCCTCCGAGCTGGCCGCGCCCATGCCGCGCTGCCTCCCCTCCCTGGTGATCAAGGACCCTGTCGAGGACGCTCACCTGCTCCCTCAACCTAGCTCCCCGTTTTTCCGGATCGAGATCGATCGTAGCGAGCTCCCGAAACCGACGCTTTTCCGCCGCCGTCTCCTCGCGCCTCGCCGTCGGCACCGGCCACCCCGAGGCAAGGCGTCGCCGTCATCAGCTCCGCCTCGCCGAGACACGCATCCCCGCCGAAGGAATCGGGCTAGGGGGCCCGAAATCGAGCCACCGCCGTCGTCTCCCTCCTCCCGGTCCGGCGGCCGACCGGCGCGATTGCCGTCGCCACCGGCTGCCCCCTCCGCCTCCGAGCCCACCTACGCTACCCTGGTGAGCTCGCGTCCCTCCCGGACAGCTTCTTCCCCCATCTCCCTCTCTGTGTCGTCGTGTCCGTGTCAAGCGGCCGCCGGTCGCCGCCGCCGTGGCTTGCCGTGCACGCACTCGTCGCTGTGCACCCTCCCCTCCACCTCCGAGCATGCGCACGGCTACTGCCTCCACCGGCCTTGCTCACTCCCACGGAACGCCGCTCCATCCTGGCCGCCGTCGGCCGCCGCCCACTGTCGAACATCTTTGCCGCACGCGCGCCCGGCGCGGTCACCCTGCCCCGGCCTAGGCGTCGGCCAGTACCGGCCAACAGGCCGGTTGCTTCCGAAGGGTGCCCGGCCCTCACCCCAGCCTGGGCCGGCACCGAGGCCGGCTCCTTCGGGCATGGGCCCGGCCTAAACCCCGGACTGGGCCGGTCCAGAGGCCGGATGCTTCTGGCACCTCCCCGGCCTGCACCCCGGTCTGGGCCGGTTTGGAGGCCGGCCCGTACAGTATTTCCTGCAAATTAGAAAATGCTTTGGAATTTTAATTAATTCATAACTTTTCAACTACTGGTCAAATTTTGGCAAATGAAATACCATTTTGATCAGAAAAACAAACTCTACTTTTTGGAATCCTTGTAATCTTCTTTTGGAGTTACTTCCTTTTGGATATTCAAGAATTCCTAAAATGGATTAAATAATCCCAAATTAGGAAAATTCATAACTTCTTGAATAATTGTCCAAAAATTATGAATTAAATATCAAAGTGATCAACTTGTCAAATGCTATCACACCATGCACTTATCACATCATGATCACAAACTTTTATTTGATGTTATTCATAATTAGATTAAATGAATTAAATTCAATTATTTCTTTAATTTGCTATTTATTCATCGGTACTCCGAAATTTACAAATAAATTACCGAAATGATCGGAATGACGAACCCTATCCATTCATGTCATGTTCATGCATATTTGAGCCACCTCTCTAATAATTTAAGATTTTATAAAGAATGTGGCCACTAAGATAAATATGGGGTTGGTTCCAAATAATTGCACTAATTATTTGGCCCCTCATTTAATGTTGCTATCTAATTTAGATAATGATATCTTTGCATCAATTGGACATGTCATCATGTGTTTGCGCATTGCACCTTGTGATCGTGTGATTTATGTGTGCTTTGTATTTTTCTTTGGGTATCGATAGATTCCGGAGTCGAGGTTACCGATAACTACCCCGACGAGCAGTACTCCGCGCCAGGGCAGCAAGGCAAGAGATAACCTAACCTTCTTGGCATCTAGCATCCTATGATTTTATCAAATTATTTTATCCACCATAATATTGCATGCGGTTCAAATATCTCTTTGTGTAAGTATATAGAATCCTATGAATGCATGTCTCTTTCCCGAGCCAATCACATGTATCCCTACCTATGAAACCTAGGGCTGAAGTGTTGGCCGAGATGAAGATAGAATTATTGTTGTATTCATATGCTTAGCTATGCTTAGACATGCTTAGAAATGCTTAGTTGAAATACTAGTTTGTCCGTTGTTGAATTCCATAATTATTGATGTTGATGGAATGACTCGGGCATGGTGGATAATTGTGATGCTTAAATTAAAATGCTAAGATGGCTTGGGTGAGTTGCCATCGGGGATGGTGCTTTGCCTCACTCTAGCCCCTAGGTGCGAGTTCTTGTCTCTAGAACCAAGATCGAGCGTGCTTCCGGAGGTGGGGGCATATGGAACCCCCTTTGACCGAATAATTTGTGAGGGGCTTGTCAAGGGTCCTCTAGTTTGCTATTTCCATTTGCGCGTGTGTGGCGTTGGTGGAAAAAGGAAATGAGGATGGTGGTGTGTAGGATGTGACGGTGGGGCAGGGCGCTGGGAGCGCTGAACCTGTCCTTCCGCCACTGATGGCCCTTGAGTAAGTCTCATGCAATGTAAAGGTCTAACCGCGCCCGCTCGCCGGTCTTCCCCGGAAGAGGGCCAACTAGGTGAGCCGGATGGTACCAATGGATAAGGAGCTGGGGTTCCTGCGGAAACCTGGCGACTTCAAATAGTACACCCCTGCAGGGTAAATCTTTTCGAAAAGCCGTGTCCGCGGTTATGGACGACTTGGGAACGGATATACGAGACCATAGATAACTTTTAACCTAATTGATATGGCAGCTAGAGGTTGCATAACAAACATGAGATAGAGGTTCATTTCCTCGAGGGGAGTCGAGGGAGTGCCTTTGTGTGAGATGAGTGGTGATGGTTGCAAGTAGGTTCGCCGAGAACCGAAGATGAAAATGTTACTCTCTTACCCCCTTTATAAAATTATTCTGAGTAGACGAATGCCATGTGTCATGTTATATTTCGGTTTATTAAAATTTAGCTTTATGCAAAAGAGATACATAAACAGCTTTAGAGCCTCCGTCAGTCATTGGGTCTATATCGCCCTACTAAACTTGCGAGTACTTCGTACTCAGTCTCTCTTTGCTGCCTTTATGATTTTGTATTTCAGAGGAGGACGACATCGAGCAGCTAGGTGGGTTCTTCGTTGACATCGACTACTAGTCTGGGGTTCCCAGGTGGCAGCTTGGGACCGTGGAACAAGCTGGCTGGGAAGATGTTATTGTAGGCCTCTTAGGCCATTTTTTGCTTCTTGTTGTTAGACAACACTACCCGTTTCCGTTTGTTGAATTGTTGGATCTGTGATCCTTTTGCTTGTAATATTTGTATTCTTCTCGCTATATGAGTTGCTATACTTTTGTGTCGTAGAGTCATGCTTTGTGCCAGTTCTGTTCCACAAGTCTCGATCTTTGTCTTATACATAGATGGTTGTGTCGGATTCATAGCCTCTCTGTATAATTCCGGGGTCGGGGCGTTACAAATTGGTATCAGAGCAGGACTGCCTGTAGGAAACCCTTTCTTTTGGTCGATGTCGAGTCTAGTGAAAATTATTTTTCAACCTAAAAATGAGTTGTGAAAACCTTCTTAGGATTCTTTTTGCTTCTCATCCAACTCGCTCTACTCTGATTCTTACCTCTATTTGTTTTGTGCTTGGTGTCGATGTTTAGGTTCTCGGGGTTGGGGTTCTTACCGTCCAGTTATGCCTCGAGTCCGTTAAATCCGTTTGATATCGCCACGATGACGTGATGTCACCGTGGTTGCCTAAAATCTGTCTTTGGTGTTTATTGCTTCTTAAATATCTATATCTGGGAGCAACCAATGATCTATCTTAACTGTCAGAATTGGTTACTAACTTGTCGTTGTTCCAATTCTTCAGAATGGCTCCTACCCGTCGTGGGAACATAGCAGCCCTGACCCACCGCCGCCACCCTCAATGGCGGAGGTGATGATGGCTATCGAGCAAAACCGTCTGCGCAATGAGCGGTTGCTCGAGCAGCTGGTCCAGCAAGGGGCCAGGAGGAACACGGACTGCACCACTCTCAACCAGTTCTTGCGGTCCCAACCTCCCACTTTCTCCGAGGCTAAGGAGCCGCTTGATGCGGATGATTGGCTTCGGGCGATCGAGCGCAAGTTTGCCGCTCTTCACGTCCCGGCAGCGGAGCATGTCAACTTCGCCACCTACCTACTGGAAGGAGCCGCCGGCTCCTGGTGGGAGAGCCACGTGGCCATGTTCGCCGCGGGCCATGTTGTCACTTGGGAGGAGTTCCGCACCGCCTTCCGTGCGGCATACATCCCCAAGCCCATCCTCGAGCTCAAGAGGCGGGAGTTCCTGGACCTAACCCAGGGACGCATGGACGTCCAGTCCTATGGACGGGAGTTCAAACCACCTCTCCCGTTACGCCCCT
The DNA here is from genome assembly GCA_012064385.1 of Puccinellia tenuiflora. Taxonomy (NCBI): domain Eukaryota; kingdom Viridiplantae; phylum Streptophyta; class Magnoliopsida; order Poales; family Poaceae; genus Puccinellia; species Puccinellia tenuiflora. Next base: position 1,430,635 of record QRDG01000391.1, on the reverse strand, counting down.
CGGGACGTGACGAATGATGAGGACAAGCAATAACCTCTTCCGCAAGGGGCTCGCACCTCGCCTTCGATACGAGCTCCTACCCTTCAAGTTCACCTCCTACCAAGAGCTCTACAACCAGGCTCTCACCATGGAGCAAGGTAGGAAGGAGCTAGAGGCTTCTAAGAGGCCAGTTTCCCACCGACCACCAGAGCTCCTCCTCGGAGGGCAAGAAGCGCAAGGTCTTCGTGCCTTTCAGCGCCGTGCCAAAGGCGCCCTTCGCGCCGAAGCCCACCGGGTACCTGCCACCTCCGCCTCGCCCCGCTACTTCGACCTTGGGTGGCGGCTGGAGGCGGTTTTCGACCTCGACTGCCTGCGCCACCGGGAGTCACTTGCTTCGCTTGTGGCCAGCCGGGGCACTACTCCAGGGAGTGTCCCCAGAAGGCACCGGCTCCCTCAGCACCTGCACCAGCACCCTCTACCCCCAGCCGCCAAGGCTACCACCGTCAGCCGTGGCCGCCTGAATCACGTCTCGGCTGAAGGCGTTGAGGAGGACCCCGGAGTTCTTATGGGTACGCTTCAAATCAATACTTATCCAGCTTCAGTGCTATTTGATTCTGGAGCTTCGCATTCGTTCATATCAATATCATATGCACACAATCATCAAATACCGTTGTGATGATGGATCCCCCCCGTTAGTGGTCAAGACCCCGGGCTCTAGTTGGCGTACAAATTGGATATCTCCCGATGTTCAATAGCCGTAGGGTCAGTCCCTTTTCCGTTCTCATTGATAGCCCTGAGGTCAGAGGGTATTGATGTTATCCTGGGCATGGATTGGCTAGTGAAATATCAGGCCAACTGGATTGTGCCGCCAAGACTGTCACAGTGTTCCACCCAAGGTATGGGGAAGTGCGTTATTGGTCCCCAACATCTGCAACTCCTTCCGCGGCTACTCCTCTTATCACGGAGATCAGTCTTTATTTCCTGGAAGGAATCACCCCGCCTGACATGTCTAGAAGTCGCTGTGGTGTGTGATTTCCCCGATGTTTCCCGGAGGAATTGCCCGGCATGCCACCTGATCGCAGCGTGGAGTTTGTGATAGAGTTGGTTCCGGGAACCGCCCCCAGGTTTCCAAGACGCCCTACCGTATATGCCAACGAAGAGCTAGCTGAATTAAAGAAGCAACTAGATGAGCTGCTGGAAAAAGAATTCATCCGACCGAGTAGCTCTCCTTGGGGCTGCCCGTTATCTTGTCAAGAAGAGGGATACAAATGTTCCTCGTCTGGTCGTTGACTACCGCCCTCTTAATGCGGTGACCATCAAGAACAAGTACCCAATTCCTCGAATAACCGACTTGTTCGATCAATTAGCTGGAGCCACTGTGTTCTCCAAGATGGATTTGAGGTCAGGCTACCATCAAATAAAAATCCGAAAGGAGGATATTCCAAAGACGGCCTTCACTACCCGGTATGGGTTATATGAGTACACCGTCATGTCTTTCGGCCTCACAAATGCTCCGGCTACATTCATGAGGCTAATGAACTCCATCTTCCACGAGTACCTCGACAAGTTCGTCATCATCTACATTGATGACATCCTTGTGTACTCCAAGACCGAAGACGAACATGCTGAGCATCTCCGACTTGTCTTGACCAAGCTTCGAGATCATCGCCTATATGCCAAGTTCTCTAAATGTGAGTTTTGGCTGAAGGAGCTTATCTTTCTCGGTCATGTGGTGTCAGCTGCCGGAGTAGCGGTGATACCAGACAAATTCAGGCAATCCTGGATTGGCCAACTCCCAAATCCGTCAAAGATATCCGAAGCTTCCTTGGATTGGCGGGTTATTACCGTCGATTCATCGAGGGCTTCTCCAAAATAGCCAAGGCACTGACTGACCTCCTCAAGAAAGGCAAACAATTTGTGTGGTCAGACAAGGCTGAAGAGAGTTTCCAAACCCTCAAGGTCAAGCTCACCACCACCCGGTACTTGTCCTTCCCGATACCGCCAAGGACTTTGTCGTCTATTGCGATGCATCTCTCCAAGGCTTGGGATGGTCTTGATGCAAGAGGGCCATGTGGTCGCTTATGCTTCCCGTCAACTCAAGCCACACGAGCAAAATTATCCAACTCATGATTTGGAGCTTGCCGCCGTGGTACATGCTCTGAAGCAATGGAGGCCCTACCTCTTGGGCAACCGTTGCGAGATCTACTCCGACCATCAAAGTCTGAAATATCTATTCACCCAGCCGGATCTGAACTTGAGGCAGAGGAGATGGCTGGAATTGATAAAGGACTATGATGTGACTCTCAATTATCAGCCCGGCAAGGCAAATGTCGTGGCGGATGCTCTGAGCCGCAAAGCCTATTGCAATACCGTGATGGTTGAAAAGGCCAACCGCTCTCATGAGGAGTTGCTAGGTTGAATCTGGAAATTGTCCTTCGGTTTTTAACTCGAGATCAAATCCACTCTTGAGGATGAAATCAAGGCCGCCCAGCAAAGATCATGGCATCCTCAAGATCAAGGAGAATGTCGCAAGTGGAAAGGCCAAGTGTTTCTCTATCGATGACTCCGGTGTTGTCTATTTCGAAGGACGTCTTGTGGTGCCCAAGAGTGGAAATACCAAGGGGTTAATTCTCCAAGAGGCACATGAGTCTCCCATATCTATCCATCCCGGTAGCACCAAGATGTACCAAGACCTTCGTCCTAAATTCTGGTGGACCCGTATGAAGCGGGAGATTGCCAAATATGTTGCCGAATGCGATGTCTGTCGCCGAGTGAAGGCTGAACATCAAAGGCCAGCTGGTACTCTTCGCCCCATAGCCATTCCTGAATGGAAATGGGATGAAATTGGTATGGATTTCATTACCGGTTTTCCACGATCACAAAGGGGTAATGATGCCATTTGGGTAGTCATTGATCGTCTATCCAAGGTCGCCCACTTCCTCCCCGTTCGCGAGGATATCACTGCCAAGCAACTAGCCGAGTTGTATCTTGCTCGGATCTTCCCTCTCCATGGTGTTCCGATAAGCATCATATCGGACCGGGGAAGTCTTTTGTATCCAAATTCTGGCAGAGTTTCCAAAGTGCTTTGGGAACCCGTGTGAACCTGAGCACTGCTTACCACCCTCAAACTGACGGTCAAACTGAAAGGGTGAATCAAGTTCTTGAGGATATGCTTCGGGCTTGTGTCATCTCTTCGGCAAGAGTTGGGAAAAATACCTCCCTCTCGCCGAGTTCTCCTACAACAATAGCTATCAAGCCAGTTTGCAAATGGCTCCCTTTGAGTCCTTTATGGGAGAAAGTGCCGGACTCCTCTCAATTGGTCTGAAACCGGGGAGAGGTCACTCTTCGGTCCTGATGTGATCAATGAAGCCGAAGAGAAAGTCCGTGTCATTCGAGAAAATCTCAAAGCCGCTCAATCCCGTCAGAAAAGCTATTATGACAAGCACCATCAAGAGGTCCACTATGAAATCGGTGACAAGGCCTATCTTCGAGTCTCTCCTCTCCGAGGCGTTCGTCGTTTCGGAATCAAGGGCAAATTGGCACCTCGCTACGTTGGTCCTTTCACAATCCTAGCCAAGCGAGGAGATCTCTCCTATCAACTTGAGCTGCCCTCCAATTTCCTGTGGGGACCCCAGACTAGCTGNGAGTTGGGAAAAGTACCTCCCTCTCGCCGAGTTCTCCTACAACAATAGCTATCAAGCCGTCTACAAATGGCTCCTTTCGAGGTCCTTTATGGGAGAAAATGCCGGACTCCTCTCAATTGGTCTGAAACCGGGGAGAGGTCACTCTTCGGTCCTGATGTGATCAATGAAGCCGAAGAGAAAGTCCGTGTCATTCGAGAAAACCTCAAAGCCGCTCAATCCCGTCAGAAAAGCTATTATGACAAGCACCACCAAGAGGTCCACTATGAAATTGGTGACAAGGCCTACCTTCGAGTCTCTCCTCTCCGTGGCGTTCGTCGCTTCGGAATCAAGGGCAAATTGGCACCCTCGCTATGTTGGCCTTCATTCACCGTCCTAGCCAAGCGAGGAGATCTATCCTATCAACTTGAGTTGCCCTCAAATTTCCCGGATGTCCATGATGTTTTCCATGTCTCACAACTCCGCCGTTGCTTCAAGGATCCCATCCGTGGAGTTGATCATGAGGCATTGGACATTCAGGCGGACTTGACCTATCGCGAGCATCCTATTCGCATCTTGGATGAAGCGGAGAGGAAAACCCGCAACAAGTCCATCAAGTTCCTCAAAGTTCAATGGTCCAACCATTCCGAGGAAGAAGCAACATGGGAGCGAGAAACTAGTCTTCGTCAGGAGTACCCCACCTTCTTCACTCAAACCTAGAATCTCGGGACGAGATTCCTGTAAGGGGGGTAGAATTGTAACAGCCCTAACTTGGTAACGAAAAATACGAAGAATTTTTCCACTTTTGTTTCCATGTTTGCATCATTGCATCCATATGCATTTGGAAATTGCTCCCTTTTACCCTATTTAAAAGCTATGAACAAATGTTGGTCAAATTAATTTATTTGCCCTCACAAATTTTTGTGGTGCTTCTGAGAGTTAATTATAGCCTATATAAATTTTTCTGGAATTTTAGAAAATATCCTGGTGCCCTAATTAATTGGATGAACCCTACTGCTGGGCTTGTTTGCAAGTATTTCAAAAATTCCAGGGACCCTCTTCGTAAATTCCTTTCCCTCTCTCCTCCACGGTGGCCAGCTCCACTGGCGCCATGCCGCCGCGTCGGCGATGCCCATGCCGCCCTGCCGCTGCCCCCTGGTGGTCAAGGGCCACGTCGAAGACGCTCACCTGCCCCCCCCTTCTTCTTCTCTCTCCGTTCCTCTCCTTTCTCTCCGGATCGAGCGATTCTTTCTCCCCACTCGAGCTCCTCCTTGCCGCCGTGGGGTTCGAGCTCGCCGCCGTCGTATCCGTGCGCGCAAGGTCGACTGAAGGCCGGCGCTCGCTCCACCGCATCCTCACCGTCCTTCCAGGCCACGGAATCGAGCCGGGGTGGTCGGGAATCGACGATTCCGTCATCGACATCCCGCCTCGGCCGAGCCGCTCGCCGGCCGATTCCCGGCGACTCCGCCCCTCCGCGCCGTCGTCGTCCTCCCGTGCGTACCTAAGGTGAGCCGTGCGTCCTTGCTAGCCATTCCCGCACCCTTCTCCCTCTCCTCGCCGTCGATTTCATTCGTCGCCGGCCGCTCCCCGTCGGGTGCCGCCCGCGCGCGTGCCCTACGCGCCGGCCGGGAAACCGGCCTGGGCTGGCTCTGAGGCCGGAAGCCTCCGATGCCTCCCCGGCCTGGCCCCGGTCTGGGCCGGCCGTTAGGCCGGCAGTCTCGGATGGGTCCCCGGCCTGCCAACCGGTTTGGGCCGGCTCTGAGGCCGGCGGCCTCGGCCACTGGCCCGGCTTGCACACCGGCCTGGGCCGATTTACAGGCCGGCCTGCACAGTAATTCCTGAAAATTTGGAAATTCAAATTGGAGTTTAAATAATTCATAACTAATTGAAAAATGCCTCAAATTCGATAAATCAAATTTCCAGATGTTCAGTAAAATAAACTCTACTGTTTGGAGTCATTGTAATCTTCCTTTGGGGTTATTTTCTTTTGGATATTTAAGAATTCCTAAATGGGTTATTTTACTACCCAAATTGGGAAATTCATAACTTATTAAATAATTGTCCAAAAATTATGAATTAAATATCAAAGTGATCAACTTGTCAAATGCCATCAAACCATACACTTATCATGTCATGATCACAAACTTTTATTTAATGTTATTCATAGCTTGATTAAATGAATTAAATTCATTTATTTAATTAATTTGTCAATTATTCATCGGTACTCCGAAATTACAAATAAAGTACAAAATTGATCGCAGTGACGAACCCTATCCAATCATGTCATGTTCATGCATATTTGAGCCACTTCTATAATAATTTGATAATTTATAAAGAATGTGGTCACTAAGATAAATATGGAGTGGTGTCCAAATAATTGCACTAACAATTTGGAACTCCATTTAATTTGTTAAATAAATTAAATGATATTATCTTTGCATCAATTGGACAGGTCATCATGTGTTTGCGCATTGCACCTTGTGATCGTGTGATTTATGTGTTCTTTGTATTTCTCTTTTGGGTATCGATAGATTCCGGAGTCGAGGGTCTCTCTACTTACCCCGACGAGCAGTACTTCACGTCCGGGCAGCAAGGCAAGAGATAACCTAACCTTCTTGGCATTCTAGCATCCTATGATTTTATCAAATTATTTTATCCACCATAATATTGCATGCGGTTCAAATGTCTCTTTTGGTAAATATTAGAATATCCTATGACTGCATGTTCTTCCCTGAGCCAATCACATGTATCCCTACCTATGAAACCTAGGGTTGAAGTGTTGGCCCGAGATAAAGATAGACTTGATGTATTCATATGCTTAGCTATGCTTAGTTAAATATTAGTTGTGTCCGTTGTTTATTTCCATAATTGTTGTTGAAGATGGAATGATGCAGACTTGGTGGATATGTGGGGTGCTTAATTAAAATGCTAAGTAGGCTTGGGTGAGTTGCCATCGGGGATGGTGTTTTGCCTCACTCTTGCCCCTAGGTGCGAGTTCCTGTCTTCGGAACCAAGGTCTGAGCGTGCTGCCATTGGTGGGTGTATGGGCGCCTTACTGACCGAATAACTTGTGCGGGCGTATCCAAGGGTCCTCTAGTTCGATTTTCCATTTGCGTGTGAGTGGAAAAGATGATGTTGACGAGGATTTGTGTGTAGGACGTGGCGATGGGGCAGGGCGCTGGGAGCGCTGAACCTGTCCTGTGGCCACAGATGACTCTTGGATATTCTCATGTGAGGTAAAGGTTTAACCGCGCCTGCTCGCCGGCCTTCCCCGGAAGAGGGTCAATTAGGTGAGCCGGACGGTACCAATGGATAAGAAGCTGGGAGGTCCCTCGGGAACCTGGCGACTTTCACATAGTACACCCCTGCAGGGTTAATCTTTTCGAAAAGCCGTGTCCGCGGTTATGGACGCCTTGGGAATGGATTTACGGGATCATAGAGAATGTTAACCTTAATTAATTAATTTGGCAGCTAAAGGTTGCAACTCAACGTGTGTGAAAAAGGTTCATTTCCTCGAGGGTGATTCGAGGGAGTGCCTTTGTGTGAGATGAGTGGTGATGGTTTACAAAGGGTTCGATGAGAACCAATGGTGACAAATGTTACTCTCTTACCCCTTTTATGAAAATATTCTGAGTAGACGAATGCCATGTGTCAATTATATTTCTGTTTATGAAACTTAGCTTTATGCAAAAGAAATACATATAAAGCTTTAGAGCCTCCGTCAGTCATTGGGCCTATATCGCCCTACTAAACTTGCGAGTACATCGTACTCAGTCTCTCTTTGCTGCCTCTATGTATTTGTATTTCAGAGGAGGACGACTCCGAGCGACTAGGTGGTTTCTTCGTTGACGTCGACTACTAGTCTGGGGTTCCCAGGTGGCAGCTTGGGACCGTGGAACAAGCTGGCTTGGGTGATGTTTATTTGTAGGCCTCTTAGGCCATATATTTGCTTCTTGTTGTTAGCCAACACTACCCGCTTCCGCTTGCTGAATTGTTGGATCTGTGATCCTTTTTGCTTGTATATTTGTATTATTCTCATTATATGAGTTGCTATATGTTTTGTGTCGTAGAGTCATGCTTTGTGCCAGTTCTGTTCCACAAGTCTCGATCTTAGTATTATACCGTGATGGTTGTGTCGAATACATAGCCTCTCTGTATAATTCCGGGGTCGGGGCGTTTACATGGCTTGACCCGGGTTCATGAAGCTGGTAAAGCGATACTGCCTCCGGAGCTGCTCTGCCTTGCACGTGGATTCATGCACGCTTTGCATGAATCTATCTTGGTGCTAGAGCGCCTCCTTCTTCAAGACAAGGAGCCAAATTACCCGGTGTTCACGGTTAGGGTGCCAAAGGACTTGGACTTCATCTATGATGCCCACGCGAATCCGTTCTTCATCGCGTACGAGGACGTCTTCAATCTCTTTCACTCTAGACGGCTGGACTATAACTTGGTCCGCCTATACGCGCTCGATATGTCGATGAAGATCAAGAGAGATAATACCCAGTCCGTCGCGGTAGCGGATCCCTACTATATGCGTGACTGCCAGCTGGTGGAAGGATCAGCGACACGGACCAAGGCGACAGAGTACCTCGGGAGTTTCATGCTGACCAACAAGAGGAAGAACAACGTTCTTCTGCCTTTCTTTCCCGAGTAAGTACACATTCGCTCGCCGCCATCGTAACTTATGCTTTCTTGTAGATTTGTTCCATTGCTGATCCTTTCCAACATTTCGTTTCAATTGTGTTGAGCAGGAACAAGTACTGCACACTCGTCGTCCTGAACCCGAGGTGGTCCAGTGCCACTTATCTCGACTCGGGGAGTTTGGATATGAAGAAAGACTACACCAAGATAAAGGGTGTTCTCGATGAGGCTCTCGAGGGCTACGCCAAAAAGGGAGGCCCCTTCGAAAAGAAGCAACAAGTTTTCAGCAATGACGGCACACACCGGTTCAAGCATGTGACCGAGTTCTGCTGCGTGAAGCAGAAGTCTGGCAGCGTGAAGGAGGCCTTCTACGCCCTCCATCACCTTAAAGGGTTTGTCCGGGATGCTGAGAAATTGAAGTTGCCATCTAGCCTCCAAGAATGGACCAAATGTGCGGGGGATATCACCGATGCCGATCTTAGAGAAGACTTCCATTGCATCCAGGTGCAGTTATCAAAAATCATCGTCGAAGATGTCACCAATCATCGGGGGTCCTTACACAACGTCAGAGGTAGCAATAAGTGCTTCTTTATTTTCTTTATTATAGACTTGTCCACTTAGATTTGTATTATTAGTCAATATATTTATATCCCAATCCATCTCCAGGGTTGCCTAAGAGGGAGATTGAATAAATCCTAGAGGCTCAGCAGGACACCAGGACGTGGACGACGAAAGAGGGCTGCAAACCGTTCCCGGCGCCGACGAAGAAGGATCCATGATCTCGTCCTCCCCGCTCGATCTTGCTCACCACCGTCGCCGATGTACGCTCTACTTGATCCTAGTGTAGCTAGGCAGTGACCTCTCCATTTGTAATAATGTGTGTAAATGATGAACTTTTGTATCATAATGTTGTGTAAACATTCGGCACTTTCTGACTATATGTATGTATCTCGGGCACTAAGTAATATATATGTGTGATGACATAGTGATTAATGTGTTTGTCTGTTTTCATATACCTGTTAAATATACCTGTAGTTCTGTATAAATCTGTATAAATCTGTATAAATCATGTATACATGTATTTGTACAGTAAAATACGTTTTTCTGCATTTCTGTTTTAAATTTTTGTGGCGCATGGTTTTCATTTTTTGTGGCGCATCTATTTCTGTGGCGCACTGAGCGAGGGTGCGCCACAGAATTAATATGCTGGTATGGGCCCAGGCAATTCTGTGGCGCAGCTTCTCGGTGCGCCACAGAATGTTGGCTTTTCTGTGGCGCACGGCCCAGGTGCGCCACAGAAATAAATTTTAGTGGCGACAGTTCTGTGGCGCACCGGGAAGCAAAATCCGTGCGCCACAGAATGAAAAATCCGTGCGCCACTAATGGCCTGTTCCCTAGTAGTGTCGTCCTCGACCTCCCCGCCTCGGCCGCGCCGCTCGCCGGGACGATTCCGGCGATTCCCGCCCCTCCAAGCCGTCGCCGTCCACGCGTACGAACTTAGGGTGAGCTCCGCTTCTTTTTAGCTTTTCCCCCGCACCCTCTCTCCCTCTCCCGCCGTCGCACTCACCACCGATTCCCTGCCGGCGTCGCGGTCACCGTGCACCCGGCCTGGACCCGGCATGTCCGGCCATGGGCCAGACGGCTTGGGCAGGTGCCCGGCCTCGCGCTCGGCCTGGGCCGGCCACGGGCCGGAAGCTTCGGGCACCAGCCCGGCCTCGCGCGCCCAGCCTGGGCCGGCCATAGGCCGGTGGCTTCGGGCCACCCCCCGGCCTTTGCCCGGCCTGGCCGGCATGAGGCCGGCCCGTCTGCATTTGTGGTTTTTCCTTTTTATGAAATAAACTGAATTTAAATAATTCATATCTTTTCCAATAATGATCCAAATGTGACAAATCAAATATCAAATTGATCAGGAAAACAAACTCTACAAGATGAAATCCTTGTGACATATTTTTGAAACTATTTTCTTGCTGTTTACTTATGAATTCCTAAAATGGTTTAAATAATACCTAAATTGGGAAAATCCTCACTTATTAAATAATGATCCAAAAATTATGAATAAGATGTCAATGTGATCAACACTTCAAATGCAATCAAACCATGCTAATATCACATCATGATCACAAATATTTATTTGATGTTATTCATAATTTGTTTGAAAGAATTAAATTCTTTAATTATTTAATTTGCTATTTATTCTTCGGTACTCAGAAAATTACAAATAAAGTACCAAAATGATCGTAAGAACAAAATCTCTTTAATCATGTCATGTTTATGCATATTTTAGCAAATTCTAAATAATGTGATCATTTATGAACAATTGGACATTAAGTTAAATATGGGGTGTTTCCAAATAGTTGCCCTAATTATTTGGCTCCCCATTTAATTTTGCTACTAAATTATATGATGATATCTTTGCATAAATTTGTAATGTCGTCATGTGATTGTGCATTGCACCTTGTCTTCGTGTGATTTATTTGTTCTTTTGTATTATTTTTGGAAATCGATAGATTCCGGAGTCGAGGGTTCCCCTATCTACCCCGACGAGCAGTACTACACGCCCCGACAGCCAGGCAAGAGATAACCTAACCTTCTTGGCATCTAGCATCGTAGTGTTTTATAAACTTATTTTATCCACCATAATATTGCATGCGATTCAAATGACAATTTTTGACCAATTCTAGAGTATCCTATGAATGCATGTTTTCCCCCGAGCCAATCACATGTATCCCTACCTATGAACCATAGAGTTGATGTGTTGGCCTGAGACAAAGATATAATTGATGTATTTATATGCTTAGCAATGCTTAGCCATGCTTAGTTAAATGCTTAGCTGTCCGTTGTTTATTTCCATGATTTATGCAATTGATGGAATGTTCAGACAATATGGAGGATGTGTGTGGTACTTAATTAAATTGCTTAAAGGCTTGGATGAGTTGCCATCGGGGATGGTGTTTTGCCTCATTCTTGCTGACTAGGCTGAGAGTGCTTTTAGCTAGAACCAAGAACCGAGCGTGCTTCCAACGGTGGGGACATATGGAATCCCCTTTAACTAAATAACTTGTGCGGGCGTATCCAAGGGTCCTCTAGTTTGGTATTTCCATTTGCGTGTGAGTGTGTGGATGGAAAAAGAAATGATGAGGACGGTGGTGTTCAGGACGTGGCGATGGGGCAGGGTGCTGAAATAGGTACTGAACCTGTCCTGTGGCCACAGATGACTCTTCGATAGTCTCATGCGAGGTAAATGTTTAACCGCGCCCACTCGCCGGCCTTCCCCGTAATAGGGCCAATCAGGTGAGCTGGACGGTACCGGTGGGTAAATTAGTACACCCCTGCAGGGTAAATCTTTTCGAAAAGTCGTGTCCACGGTTATGGAAAAATCTTGGGAAAGGCGGATTAGCTCATAGAAAAGTATAACCTAATGAATTAAAATTTGGCAGCTAAAGGTTGCAACTCAAAGTGTGTGTAAAAGGTTCATTTTCTCGAGGGTGATTCGAGGGAGTGCCTTTGGTGGAGATGAGAGTTGGGTTTGGCTACAAGTTGGTTCGCCGAGAACCGAAGAGGAAAAGATAACTCTCTTACCCCTTTTATAAAAACTATTCTGAGTAGACGAATGCCATGTGTCAATTATGTCTCGGTTTATGAAAATTAGCTTTATGCAAAAGAGATACATATATAGCTTTAGAGCCTCCGTCAGCATTAGGCCTATATCGCCCTACTAAACTTGCGAGTACATCGTACTCAGTCTCTATTTGCTGCCTTTATATTTGTATTTCAGAGGAGGACGACACCGAGCAGCTAGGTGGGTTCTTCGTGAACATCGACTAGTAGTCCGGGGTTCCCAGGTGACAGCTTGGGACCGTGGAACAGCTGGCTGGGATTCTTTTATCTGTAGGCCTCTTAGGCCATATTTGCATCTTGTTGTTAGACAACACTACCCGTTTCCGCTTGATGTACTGATGGATCTGTGATCCCTTTTGTGTGTAATATTTGTATCTTCTCTTATATGAGTTGCTATATGCTTTTGTGTCGTAGAGTCTGCAATGTGCCAGTTGTTCCACAAGTCTCGGTCTCTTTACTGTATGTGATAGCGATGTCTGAGCTTATGACATGATCGAGGTGTTGTGTGCCGATGATCCATTCTGAGCACACCTGCCAATGAGTTTTGGCCTGGGATTGGTAAACCCAGTAACCTTCGATTGTGTAGCATGACCGGTTGCACAACGCTTCACTGTATAGTTCTGGGGTCGGGGCGTTACAAGTTGGTATCAGAGCAGGACTGCCTGTAGGAAACCCTTTCTATTGGCCGATGTCAAGTCTAGTTGAAAATTATTTCTAACCTAAAAATGAGTTGTGCAAACCTTCGTAGGATTCTTTTTTACTCCTCATCCAACTCGCTCTACTCTGATTCTTACCTCTATTTGTTTATGCTTGGTGTCGATGTTTAGGTTCTCGGGGTTTGGGTTCTTACCGTCCAGTTATGTCTCAAGTCCGTTATATCTGTTTGCTATCGCCGTGATGACGTGATGTCACCGTGGTTGCCTAAATCCATCTTTGTGTTAATGCATTCTTCAATATCTATATCTGGAAGCACTCTCATGATCTATCCTAACTGTCGAAGGGGGTTTACTAACTAGTCAAATATCAGGCCAACCTGGACTGTGTTGCCAAGTCTGTCACCGTGATCCACCCAACCGATGGACTGGTGAGTTATTGGTCACCTTCATCCGCAACTCCGTCTGCTGCCACTCCTCTCTCACCAAAGATCAGCTTATATTTCCTGGAAGGAACCACACCGCCAGAAATGCATGAAGTTGCGATGGTGTGTGTGATTTCCCCGATGTTTTTCCGGAGGAATTGCCCGGCATGCCACCTGATCGCAGCGTGGAGTTTGTGATTGAGTTGGTTCCGGGAACCGCCCCAATTTCCAAGAGGCCCTACCGTATGCCAACGGAAGAGCTAACTGAATTAAAGAAGCAACTTGATGAGCTGCTAGAAAAGGAATTCATCCGGCCGAGTAGCTCACCTTGGGGCTGCCCGGTCATCTTCGTCAAGAAGAGGGATACAAATGTTCCTCGACTGGTTGTTGATTACCGCCCTTTGAATGCGGTGACCATCAAGAACAAGTACCCCATCCCTCGAATAACTGACTTGTTCGATCAGCTAGCTGGTGCAACTGTGTTCTCCAAGATGGATCTGAGGTCAGGCTACCATCAGATAAAAATCCGAAAGGAGGATATTCCAAAGACGGCTTTCACTACCCGCTATGGGTTATATGAGTACACCGTCATGTCCTCCGGCCTCACAAATGCTCCGGCCACATTCATGAGGCTGATGAACTCCATCTTCCACGAGTACCTCGACAAGTTTGTCATAATTTACATTGATGACGTCTTGGTCTACTCCAAAACCGAAGACGAACATGCTGAGCATCTTCGACTTGTCCTGACCAAGCTTCGAGATCACCGCCTCTATGCCAAGTTCTCCAAGTGCGAATTCTGGCTAAAGGAGCTCATTTTTTCTCGGTCATGTGGTGTCAGCTGCTGGAGTAGCGGTGATACCTGACAAGATTCAGGCCATCCTGGATTGGCCAACTCCCAAGAACGCCAAAGATGTCCGAAGTTTCCTTGGATTGGCGGGTTATTACCGCCGATTCATCGAGGGCTTCTCCAAGATAGCCAAGGCACTGACTGACCTCCTCAAGAAAAACAAACAATTTGTGTGGTCAGATAAGGCTGAAGAAAGTTTCCAAAACCTCAAGGTCAAGCTCACCACCACTCCGGTGCTTGTCCTTCCTGACACCGACAAAGACTTTGTCGTCTATTGTGATGCATCACTCCAAGGGTTGGGCTGTGTTTTGATGCAAGAAGGCCATGTTGTCGCCTATGCCTCCCGTCAACTCAAACCGCATGAGCAAAATTATCCAACTCATGATTTAGAGCTTGCCGCCGTGGTACATGCTCTGAAGCAATGGAGGCCCTATCTGTTGGGCAACCGTTGCGAGATCTACTCCGATCATCAAAGTCTGAAGTATCTCTTCACCCAGCCGGACCTGAACTTGAGGCAGAGAAGATGGCTGGAATTAATAAAAGACTATGATGTGACCCTCAACTATCAGCCCGGCAAGGCCAATGTCGTGGCCGATGCTTTGAGTCGCAAGGCCTATTGCAACACCGTGATGGTTGAAAAGGCACAACCTGCCCTCCATGAGGAGTTTGCCCGTTTGAACCTGGAAATTGTTCCTTCCGGTTTCCTAGCTAACCTCGAGATCAAGCCTACTCTTGAGGATGATATCAAGGCCGCCCAGCAAAATGATGCTGAAATCCTCGAGATCAAAGAGAAGATAGCTAATGGGAAGGCAAATTGTTTCTCGATTAATGACAATGGTGTTGTCTATTTCGGTGACCGTCTAGTGGTGCCCAAGAGTGGGAACATAAGGGAGTTGATCCTTTCAGAAGATCATGAGTCACCCATCTCTATTCATCCGGGTAGCACAAAAATGTACCAAGATCTTCGCCCTCAATTCTGGTGGTCTTGCATGAAGCGCGAGATCGCCGAGTATGTTGCTGAATGCGACGTCTGTCGCCGAGTGAAGGCTGAACATCAAAGGCCAGCTGGTACCCTTCGCCCCATAGCCATCCCTGAGTGGAAATGGGATGAAGTTGGCATGGATTTCATCACCGGCTTTCCAAGATCACAAAAGGGCAACAATGCCATCTGGGTCATCATCGACCGTTTGTCAAAGGTCGCCCACTTCCTTCCGGTCCGTGATGATATTCGAGCAAGCCAACTTGCTGACTTGTATATGGCCCGGATTTTTCCTTTGCATGGGGTTCCTTTGCGGATCATCTCAGACCGTGGGAGCCTTTTTGTGTCCAAAATTTGGCAAAGTTTCCAAACGGCTCTTGGAACCCGTCTCAACTTCAGCACCGCCTATCATCCTCAAACTGACGGTCAAACTGAAAGAGTGAACCAAGTTCTTGAGGACATGCTTCAAGCTTGTGTAATTTGCTTCGGTAAGGGTTGGGAAAAATACCTCCCTCTCGCCGAGTTTTCCTACAATAATAGCTATCAAGCCAGTTTGCAAATGGCTCCCTTTGAGGTTCTTTATGGGAGAAAATGCCGGACTCCCCTAAATTGGTCTGAAACCGGAGAGAGGCCACTCTTCGGTCCGGATGTGATCAATGAAGCCGAAGAGAAAGTCCGTGTCATTCGGGATAATCTCAAGGCTGCTCAATTCCGTCATAAAAGCTATTATGACAAGCATCATGAAGAGGTTCACTATGAAATTGGTGATAAAGCCTATCTTCGAGTTTCTCCTCTCCGAGGCGTTCGTCGCTTCGGGATCAAGGGATAATTGGCTCCTCGCTATGTTGGCCCTTTCACCGTCCTAGCCAAGCGAGGAGATCTCTCCTATCAACTTGAGTTGCCCTCCAACTTCCCGGATGTGGATGATGTGTTCCATGTTTCCCAACTCCGTCATTGCTTCAAGGATCCCATCCGTGGGGTTGATCATGAGGCGTTGGACATTCAAGAGGATTTGACTTATCGTGAGCATCCTATCCGTATCTTGGCCGAAGCGGAGAGGAAAACCCGCAACAAGACTATCAAGTTCCTCAAAATCCAATGGTCTAACCATTCCGAGGAAGAAGCCACATGGGAGCGAGAAACTAGCCTTCGTCAGGAATACCCCGCCTTCTTCACTGAAGCCTAGAATCTCAGGACGAGATTCCTGTAAGGGGGTAGAATTGTAATAGCCCTAGCTTGGTAATGAAAAATACGAAGAATTTTTTCACTTTTGCATCCTCGTTTACATCATGGCATGCATATGAAAATTGCTATCTCTAAACTACCAACATATGCAAGCAACTAAAATGGGGAGGCAAACTTCCCAGGCATCCAAACCAAATACAATTGCTCAACTTGTCAACCAAATCATTCTTGGACTTCCAAATTGTTTAGAAAGTTCCAAGTTTGCATTTTATCACCAATTCTCAATTTCCAAATATTAGTCAAATAAGAAATGAACATGAGAATTCAAATTGGCTTAATTCAATTTCTATTTTGAAACCAAGTTAAACATTCCAAAAATTCAAACTAAAATCATGGGGAGCTTCAATGTTATTGTTAGAGCCTCCATGAATATTTTTAGTATTTTTGGAAATAGTTAAGTGCTTTACATAAATGCACTTTTGCAAATTATCAAAATGATCATAATGCAACAATACGAATAATTTTGAATCTAAACATTTTATTTGAAGCGCAAACTTTTTGTGCAGCTTCCTCCTGTTATGAGAAACACATGTGAATTTTTGTAGTTTTTTCAACAATGCTTAAGCGCCTCTTTTAAAATCCCTAAAAGTGCCCTGGACGTGTTTGCAATTAAAATTTCTGGAACCAGGGGGTTTTCTGGGAAAATTCTTTTCTCCTCCACTGTGGCCCCATGGCATCCTGGCGCCATGCCGCCGAGCTGGCCGACGCCCATGCCGCTTGCTGCCGTGGCCCCGGAGGACTAGGAGGCCCTCCCACCGTCGGTACCTGCTCCCTTCACCCTCCTCTCTCCATTCCTCCATGATTTCCGGATCAAGAATAGGGTTCTTCCTCCCGAGCTCGCGCACTACTTCCGTGGTTGTTGATCTTGCATTCATCGCCTCAGGATCTCCCCGCACGAATCGAAGGTCATTGCTAGCTCCGCCGCGTCCTCTGCTCCCTCCTCTCCGGCGGAATGGAGCCGGGGTGACCCGAGATCGATGAAATCGTCCTCGACCTCCCCGCCTCGTCCGCCCCACTTGCCGGGACGATTCCGACGATTCCTGCCCCTCCGCACCATCGCCGTCCACGTATACGAGCTCAGGGTGAGCTCCGCTTTGTTTTAGCTTTTTCCCCGCATCCTTTCTCCCTCGCCCGCCGCCGTTCGCCGTCGCACTCGCCGCCGGTTCCCCGCCGGCACCGTGCAACCGGCCTGGACCCGGCCTGTCCGGCCACGGGCCGGACGGCTCGGGCAGGTGCCCGGCCTCGCGCTCGGCCTGGGCCGGCCACGGGCCGGAAGCTTCGGGCACCAGCCCAGCCTCACGCGCCCAGCCTGGGCCGGCCAAAGTACGGTGGCTTCGGGCCACCCCCCGGCCTTTGCCCTACCTGGCCGGCATGAGGCCGGCCCGTCTGTATTTGTGGTTTTTCCTTTTTATGAAATAAACTGAATTTAAATAATTCATATCTTTTCCAATAATGATCCAAATGTGACAAATCAAATATCAAATTGATCAGGAAAACAAACTCTACAAGATGAAATCCTTGTGACATATTTTTGAAACTATTTTCTTGCTGTTTACTTATGAATTCCTAAAATGGTTTAAATAATACCTAAATTGGGAAAATCCTCACTTATTAAATAATGATCCAAAAATTATGAATAAGATGTCAATGTGATCAACACTTCAAATGCAATCAAACCATGCTAATATCACATCATGATCACAAATATTTATTTGATGTTATTCATAATTTGTTTAAAAGAATTAAATTCCTTTAATTATTTAATTTGCTATTTATTCTTCGGTACTCAGAAAATTACAAATAAAGTACCAAAATGATCGGAAGAACAAAACCTCTCTAATCATGTCATATTCATGCATATTTGAGCAAATTCTAAATAATGTGATCATTTAGGAACAATTGGACTTTAAGTTAAATATGGGGTGTTTCCAAATAGTTGCCCTAATTATTTGGCTCCCCATTTAATTTTGCTAGTAAATTATGTGATGATATCTTTGCATAAATTTGTCATGTCATCATGTGATTGTGCATTGCACCTTGTCTTCATGTGATTTATTTGTTCTTTTGTATTATTTTTGGGTATCGATAGATTCCGGAGTCGAGGGTTCCCCTATCTACCCCGACGAGCCGTACTACACGCCCCGGCAGCAAGGCAAGAGATAACCTAACCTTCTTGGCATCTAGCATCCTAATGTTTTATAAACTTATTTTATCCACCATAATATTGCATGCGATTTTAATGACAATTTTTGACCAATTCTAGACTATCCTATGAATGCATGTTTTTCCCCCGAGCCAATCACATGTATCCCTACCTATGAACCGTACAGTTGATGTGTTGGCCTGAGACAAAGATATAATTGATGTATTTATATGCTTAGCAATGCTTAGCCATGCTTAGTTAAATGCT
Organism: Puccinellia tenuiflora; assembly: GCA_012064385.1. NCBI lineage: Eukaryota > Viridiplantae > Streptophyta > Magnoliopsida > Poales > Poaceae > Puccinellia > Puccinellia tenuiflora. The sequence continues at coordinate 1,412,215 of QRDG01000391.1, read as the reverse complement.
TAGCTGTCCGTTGGTTATTTCCATGAATTATGCAATTGATGGAATGTTCGGACAATATGGAGGTTGTGTGTGGTACTTAATTAACTTGCTTAAAGGCTTGGATGAGTTGCCATCGGGGATGTTGTTTTGCCTCATTCTTGCCGACTAGGCTGAGAGTGCTTTTAGCTAGAACCAAGAACCGAGCGTGCTTCCAACGGTGGGGACATATGGAATCCCCTTTAACTAAATAACTTGTGCGGGCGTATCCAAGGGTCCTCTAGTTTGCTATTTCCATTTGCGTGTGAGTGTGTGGGTGGAAAAAGAAATGATGAGGACGGTGGTGTTCAGGACGTGGCGATGGGGCAGGGTGCTGAAATAGGCACTGAACCTGTCCTGTGGCCACAGATGACTCTTGGATAGTCTCATGCGAGGTAAAGGTTTAACCGCGCCCACTCGCCGGCCTTCCCCGGAAGAGGGCCAATCAGGTGAGCCGGACGGTACCGGTGGGTAAATTAGTACACCGCTACAGGGTAAATCTTTTCGAAAAGCCGTGTCCATGGTTATGGACAAATCTTGGGAAAGGCGGATTAACTCATAGAAAAGTATAACCTAATGAATTAAAATTTGGCAGCTAAAGGTTGCAACTCAAAGTGTGTGTAAAAGGTTCATTTCCTCGAGGGTGATTCGAGGGAGTGCCTTTGGTGGAGATGAGAGTTGGTTTTGTCTACAAGTTGGTTCGTCGAGAACCGAAGAGGAAAAGATTACTCTCTTACCCCTTTTATAAAAACTATTCTGAGTAGACGAATGCCATGTGTCAATTATGTCTCGGTTTATGAAAATTAGCTTTATGCAAAAGAGATACATATATAGCTTTAGAGCCTCCGTCAGCATCGGGCCTATATCGCCCTACTAAACTTGCGAGTACGTCGTACTCAGTCTCTCTTTCCTGCCTTTATATTTGTATTTTAGAGGAGGACGACACCGAGCAGCTAGGTGGGTTCTTCGTGAACATCGACTAGTAGTCCGGGGTTCCCAGGTGGCAGCTTGGGACCATGGAACAGCTGGCTGAGATTCGTTTATCTGTAGGCCTCTTAGGCCATATTTACATCTTGTTGTTAGACAACACTACCCGTTTCCGCTTGATGTACTGATGGATCTGTGATCCCTTTGTGTGTAATATTTGTATCTTATCTTATATGAGTTGCTATATGTTTTTGTGTCGTAGAGTCTGCAATGTGTCAGTTGTTCCACAAGTCTCGGTCTCTTTACTATACGTGATAGCGATGTCTGAGCTTATGTCATGATCGAGGTGTTGTGTGCCGATGATCCATTCCGAGCACACCTGCCAATGAGTTTTGGCCTGGGATTGGTAAACCCAGTAAACTTCGATTGTGTAGCATGACCGGTTGCACAACGCTTCAATGTATAGTTCTGGGGTCGGGGCGTTACACGCCGGCTGTGCAAGCTACTCCCACACCTCACAAGTCTACACTTAATCATATTTCCATCCCACGACATATGTGTATCTTGGTATGGGCAACATTGTTACCGAACTGAGTTTTTTCAAATTATTTTTTTAAATATCATTTTTCATTTTCTTAATGTCAAAAACGACTTGTTTTGTGAAGCAAGTACACAAAATATGATGCAAAATGACACCCATCCAATTTTGACACAAATTAGTCCATATTTAAATGATAATACAAAAATATTAGGAATTTTCTCCCTTTCTACCAAATTTCGCACATTTAAATGCCTTTATACCGATTTTTTGAAAGTAATTCAAATTTGAACTACAAGTGTGTGATAGTTTTCTCTGAAATTTTTCCAAAAATCATTTTAAGGTACACAAGTAGTGATTATTTCATAAAACCATCCATAGTTTTGGAAAACTCGACTTCTTTGAACGGATAGCCTTATTGACCATTTTGATCATGTTTTCGAAGTCAAACGGCCAGAATATAACCATTTCGTGGAATAGTTTGTGATAATGTGCCCATATTTGGCATATATGCATATCTTGGTATGTGCAACAATGTTACCGAACTGAGGTTTTTCAAATTATTTTTATAAATATATTTTTTCATTTTCTAAATGTCAAAAAACGACCTTTTTTGTGTAGCAAGTACACAAAATATCATGCAAAATATGATATGGATGTAATATTTGAATTCCTCTCATTTTCTAATCGACTTAAACATTTTATTTGTCAAATTTCGATTTACGAATTTAAAGATACGAATTATTTCATATTGAATGTAAACAGGAAAAAATAAAGTAAAGTTCATTTTATTGTTATTTATTCAAAAACTATTATTACATAATCATCTATTATTATTATATTATTAAAACACAAGATAAAGGATGGCTCGGATTAAACAACAAAGAAGGAACGGTTGAGATAAACATTGGCAGAAAAATAAAGCTTTGCACGTACGAGGAGTCCCGATTAGATTAGAAGAAGAAAAGGAGAGACGAAACAATTCTCTATAGCAGTCCAGCATATGCACGTCGGATTCCAGCTTCGTGCAATAACAACACGAACGCCTGCCTCATCGTGTTTCGCGATCGCGAGGGCTGACATGCGGGGATCCGCCCGACGACCTGCTGCCGCAGGCAGCCGATCGCATCGACGACGTCCTGCCGCGCAGACGTCGGAGAGAATTTCGCGGTACGACCTCCCGCCAGCAAGCCAATTGCGTCGACGTCGTGCGGTCACGGGAGCGCCATCGCACGCATGGTCGGCCAGGGTCCCGATCCTTCTCCAAAAGAATGCAATTCAATTCAATCGTCACGTCGGTCGAGAAGAGCTGCAGGCCGATACGAAGTCCCCAAGTTATGCAAACCTAGCTCGCTTCTGTCTGGTAAGTGTCCAATTGTCCGTCCGCGGATGACATCCAATTCTTTATGACAACACTATGTGTAGATGAGTAAGGATAATGCTGCGAGTAAGACAACGAAGACGTGCAAAAATTTATTTATTTGGGGCTCCAGTAGAAAGAGTCAAATGCAGTATGAATGCCGCACGACCAAGGCATGGATGTCTGGCAGGTAAAATCAGTAGATCCATAGCTCAATCTCTCACATATTCAAGGTCCTGTTCTCTCCTTGAAGTAACATGCGGTACATGACTACATGTGTTCTACTTCTAGACGATCAACAGTGTGTGCAGCGGGCAGCGCGGTGGCAGCGGGCAGCAGCCAGGCCTGCCGTCGAGGCAATCGAGCTTCAATGCTCAGAAGGCTGCGTCTTCTTAGCCGATGCAATGGCCAGCCGCCAGGTATTGTGTATTGACTCTAATACACAGATAAATGTACTCCGATTCATCCTTTGTTCTATTTTTATTTCTGGATAATCAAACGATAGCTGAGTGCAGTGGTGCAGCCATGGTCTAGACAAGCTCTTCATATAGATACCCAGTAGGACCACGACGTGAAGAATCCATGCCATGGAAAAAACCGCTTGACATGTCAATGGAGGTGTATAAGAGGAAGATAACATAAGGTTTGAGTTCAAGCCACAAATATTTATATTTAATTTGTGGTGAAAAATTTCTTACAGAATTATCCACCATACGTACGTATATATTTAGGACCAATTAGAGTGATAAATCTGATTGTAGTTTAATAGACAAAATTATAATGGCTATAAGTCCGTCCGATCCAAATCCTACGGTCTAGATTAGATCTAGAGTACCGAATCGGTATCTGTCAATCCTGTCCATTAGATCTAGATCCAGAGGTCAGGAACAATTCACTTAACCGAAGGGGTATCGGCCAATCAGAAGCTGACACGTCACCCTGTTCTTTTCTGTTTTTCTGTTTTTAGACAGATTATCACCAAATCTTGTAAATTCAATATCTTTTTAACCACAACTCCAAATCCATTGAATTTGATGTCTATGGATTCAGAAAAATGAGTAGATTACAGTAGCATATTGTTTGTTAATTTTTATTTCGTGCACAAACTTGTTATTAGCAGAATCTTCATTAAATTGTTTAGGCTATAAAAAGAGTTCTACAAAACCTTTTTGAGTGAATCCAATTGCATAATTCTTGTTTAGATGTCCTCTGTACAGTAGCTCTTTTTAACAAATTTTATAAAATGTTTTTATGTAGAAACCTTAGATTTTGTGTTAATACCTTTATTTGAGTGTTTTGGAATTATTCCTAATAAGTGAATTAATAAAAATTGTTTTGTGGCATCATGCATATAGAACAACCAGAGAACAGAAAGTAAACTTATATTTGTGTTGTGGTAATTTTTGCATAATCATGCATGGCATATTTTGTATTTGTCACTTGTGTGAAATTGTATGTTTATTTGGGTGTTTATATTTTTGTTAGATTATTCAGAGAGTCCGGAGAACGTTTGCAATTGTTGCACCTGCAACTTCTGCCAAGGCAAGTGATGCTCACACATGAAATTCCTAAGTATTTTGATATGCATTGTAGTTTATTTTTCTAAGTAGAATTGCATGCCGGTTTTATTACTATGCTATGCTATTCCTAAGTGTCTAGTACCTATTTGATAACTTAGTAGAATAGGAAAATGCTATGCTATGTGTTTTGTATGAAATGTTAATAAAAATTCTACTAAGTTAATAAACTACCTGGGTGGGTGGTTGGAATAAAGCGATTCCCCATAATGGGAGGATGAATTGTAGAAGAGGGTGATTCCCTACTTTGGGAGTAAGGACCATACGTGGTCCCCTAACTTAGGAGGATGGATCACACTTGCGGAAAGCCACCCAGGAACAAAGAGATTGAAGTTTCTCCAAGTGAAGATTACTTTTCGTGCAGCCACTAGTCATATGGGCTCTGGCTTGACTTAGTAAGTTGCATGGAACCGGCCCGGCTTGACAAGCAGATGTAGTGATGTAGGTGGGAACGGGTCAAGACGGCAGTGGTCGGGGAAATGCTTCTGAAGGGTCTCGTCTCAATCTTCTCCTTTCCATTTCACTTCAAGAAGGGTCAAGGTCAGAATGGGCTGATTGAGTCAAGTGGTGAAAGTGCACAACCTCTGCAGAGTGTCAAACTAAGTAGTTAGCCGTGTCCCCGGTTATAGACAATTTTGAGTATCGGAGCAAGGTTGTCAACAAGAGATCTCATCATTACAACTTGTTAATTAAAATTTTGATGAACTTGTGTGTGGAGATATTCCTGGATTTGTTCCATGGAATGATCTCATAACTTTTGAAAAGAAAAGTGTTGGAAAAGATAGGATAAAATTGGCTTTACGCAAAAATAGCCTTGAACTACACCAGCCATATATGCATATAGTTAATAGAAGTTTTTACCTTATGAGTCCACAAGTATCACTTGCCAGATCCATACAAATGGTTCTGACCAATTTTTGGCTGCAATGCTTTTACTGTTGCAGGTTGCTTCGACGAAGAGTAAGGAACGGGTTCCGAGTCTACAACCAACATGTTTTCGCCTGTGGCTACATGAAGATTGGGACTCCATGCAATAATTATAGTCTTCCACTGTTATTTCTGTTTTATGCTAGCTTCGAGCTATGAAAAGTTGTAATGGAATATTTTAACTCTAGATCATTCGTGTAATAAATTGATACAATGTTATGGTATTCATCGTATACTGTGTGTGCTAGCGATTCGATCCAGGGACTAGCACTATACACAGGGATCTTGCCTAATTTTTAAGTGAAGGTCCGCTACAACCACGCGTGCATTCGCAACGACGACCAACGAATGCCATTTTGATGCAACAGGTACCTATTGCGACAATTTCGCACTTATTTCCACGATTTTGTTCGTTGCAATAGACCAGATCTCTTGTAGTGTGGAAAGGCTCACGCATCCGTCCATCGAGGCCCAGCTCAACGCTCAAGACCCGCTCCAAGAAGGGACAGAAGGAAAAAAGAGTACCCGGGAAGGAAGCAGCTCCCGGGGGCACTCAGTGTTCATGGCCGGGCGCGCCAGACTAGTCTGGGCCGAAGAGATTTGGAACTACCTGCATCATCATGACCTCCCGGACGATGAAAATAGTGCAGAATGCATAGCAAGAAGGGCCAAGATGTACGCCTTGGTCGATGGGGAATTATATCGCCGTCGGGAGAACAGGGTTCTTGTTCGATGCATGTCCCGGGTGGAAGGGTAGGAATTGTTATCCGACATTCACAAGGGGTTATGTTCTCATCATGCTGCCTCGTGCAATGTCCGGAAAAGCTATAAGGCAAGGTTTTTACTGGCCAACGGCTATGGCGGATGCAGACATATCGTGAAGACCTGTGAAGCTTGCCAGTTTCATGCAAAGAATATTCACCAGCCGGCTCAAGCCCTGCAAACGATCCCGTAGTCCTGGCCCTTTGCGGTCTGGGGGCTGGAGGTTGTGGGTAACTTCCCCCGGGCAGTGGGGGGATATCAGTATCTGATCGTCGCCATTGAAAATTTTATGAAAATGGGTGGAAGTGGAACCCATTAGGGCATAGACTACGCAAGCCGCCATCAGATTCATCCGAGCGATTGTATGCCGCTTTGGAGTTCCCAACCACATCATCACCGACCATGGTTCGTTGTTCACCAGCGGATCATTCAGAGCCTATTGCGAGCAGTTGGGGACAAACATATGCTATTCATCCGTCGCTCACCCCCGGAGCAACGGCCAAGCAGAACGAGCTAATAGAGAAATCATAAGGGGACTCAAGACAAGGACGTTTTACAGATTGAAGTTAACTGGGGTCAGTTGGATTGAGCATGTACTTCCTGTGCTATGGTCATTGCGCACTACTCCGAACCGGGCAACCGGGGAAACACCCTTTAACCTGGTGTACGGAGCGGAGGCGGTGTGTTGCCGACCGAGCTCAAGTACGGTTCTCTTCGAATCCAGGGTCGATGACGTCAGCTTTTTGGAGGAAGCTCGTTGCCAAGCAGCTATGAGAAACACATGATATGTCAGGGTCTTCGACGCTAGCACAATCGGCGAGTTCGACCCTAGGAGTTGGAAGAAGGGGACTGGGTTGTAGCGCCCCGACCCCGGAATTATGCAGAGAGGCTATGTAACCCACAGGCTATGCTACACAATCGAAGGGCATGGAATTACCGCTCCCACGCAACACATCGATCGTGCCATAAACACTGGCATAGCTATCAAAGCATAATACAGAGATCAAGACTTGTGGAATAACTGGCACATTGCAGACTCTACGACACAAGAATTCATATAACAACTCATATATGAGAAAGATACAAATATTACACACAAAAAGGGTTCACCGACCCAACAATACATCAAGCGGAAGCGAAGTAGTGTTGTCTAATACAACAAGATACAGATATATGGCCTAAGAGGCCTACACATAAAACATACACCCATGCCAACTTGTTCCACGGTCCCAAGCTGCCACCTGGGAACCCCGAACTACTCGTCAACGTCCACGAAGAACCCACCTGTGTGCTCGGTGTCGTCTTCCTCTAAAATACAAATATAAAGGCAGCAAAGAGAGACTGAGTACGACGTACTCACAAGTTTAGTAGGGCGATATAGGCCCGATGCTGACGGAGGCTCTAAAGCTGTATGTAGCTAATTTGCATAAAGCTAGATTTTCTTTGCGAAAGATTTAAAAGACCCATGGCATCGACTACTCAGAGAATTTTCTGAAAAAGGGATAAGAGAGTAACTTCCCTTCGGTTCTCATCGAACCAAAAAGTACCGAGAAACACCACTCGTCACCACCAAGGCACTTCCCCGAATCACCCTCGAGGAAATGAACCTTTTGTCACACGTTGTAATTGCAACCTCTAGCTGCCAAGTTTTAATTAGGTTAAAGTTGTTTATGATCCCGTAAATCCATTCCCAAGGCGTCCATAACCGCGGACACGGCTTTTCGAAAAGATTAACCCTGCAGGGGTGTACTAATTTACCCATTGGTACCGTCCGGCTCACCTGATTGGCCCTCTTTCGGGGAAGGCCGGCGAGTGGGCGCGGTTAAACCTTTACCTCGCGTGAGACTATCCAAGAGTCATCTGTGGCGACAGGGCAAGTTTACCCAGCCTATTTCAGCCCCTGCCCCCATCGCCACAACCTAAACAAAAATCCTCTGTAACATTTTCCTTTCCACTCACACGCAAATGGAAAACCGAACTAGAGGACCCTTGGATACGCCCGCACAAGTTATTCAGTTAGTAAGGAGCCCATACCCCCACCAATGGCAGCACGCTCAAACCTTGAGTCCGAAGACAGGAACTCGCACCTAGGGGCAAGAGTGAGGCAAAACACCATCCCCGATGGCAACTCACCCAAGCCTTTTAAGCAAATTAATTAAGTACCAACAACAACCACCATGTCCGAACATTCCATCAACATCATCATTATGGAATTTAATCAACGGACATAAATAGAAACATGACTAAGCATGGCTAAGCATAGATAAGCATATAACAACAAATATATGTTTGTATCCGGCCAACACATCATACCTATGGTTCATAGGAGGGGAAACATGTATTGGTTCAGGGGAAAAACATGCATACATAGGGGACTCTAGCATTGACCAAAAATTGTCATTGGAATCGCATGCAATGTTATAGTGGATAAAATAAGTTTATAAAGCAATAGGATGCTAGAATGCCAAGAAGGTTAGGTTATCTCTTGCCTTGCTGCCGGGGCGTGTAGTACGGCTCGTCGAGGTAGGTAGAGGTGACGACCTCAACTCCGGAATCTATCGATACCCAAGCAAGAATAGAAGAACAAAATAAATGACACGAAGACAAGGTGCAATGCACAATCACATGATGACATGACAAGTTTATGCAAAGGTAACAACATTTAATTTATTTAACAAATTAAATGGAGTTCCAAATAATTAGTGCAATGATTTGGAAACAACCCATATTTATCTTAGTGACCACATTATTTATAAATTAGTACATTATTAGAAAAGTGGCTCAATGATGCATGAACATGATATGAATGGGTAGGGTTTGTCCTCCCGATCAATTTGGTACCTTATTTGTAATGTTCTGAGTACCAAAGAATAAATAGCGAATTAAATAAATATTTGAATTTAATTCTTTTAACCAATTTATGAATAACATCAATAAATATTTGTGATCATGAGTTGATATTACCATGATTGGATAGCATTTGGAACACTGATCATTTTTATATTGTATTCATAATTTTTGGTTAAACATTTAACGAATTATGATTTTCCCAAATTAGGTATTATTTATACCATTTTAGGAATTCTTAAATAAACAAAAAGAATATAGATTCAAAAGAAAGTTACAAAGATTCCATCTGGTAGAGTTTGTTTTCCTGAACATTTTGAAATTTGATTTGTCGAATTTGAAGCATTATTCAGTTAGTTATCGATTATTTAAATTTGTTTCAAAACTAAAAAGGGAACAACATTTCCCAGACAGGCCGGCCTTAAGCCGGCCAGGCTGGGCTGCAGGGTGTGACCCGAAACCACCGGCCTTTGGCCGGCCCAGGCTGGGCTCCCAGGCCGGGAGGGTGGCCGAAGCCTCCGGCCCCGTGCCGGCCCAGGCCGAGTGTCCAGGTCGGGCACCAGACCGAGGCTTCCGGCCTCAGGCCGGCCCAGCTGGTGCCTAGGCCGGGCGAGCGGGCACGGCAGCGTGCGGTGGTGGTCGGTGGCGGAAGAGGGAAAGGGGAAGCCGGAGAGGGCTAGAGGGGACGCGGCCTCACCAGGAAACTTGCGGAGAGGTCGGCGAAGGCGGGGATCGACGGGTCGACGTGAAATGGATTTCAGCGTGTGGCGGCCGCGGGGAGGGTGGCGAGGACGATTGCGTCGACTCCGGGCTCCCCGGCCCGATTGCTTCAAAGTGGAGGAAGAGAAGGATCCGTCGGAGGTTTTCGCTCGCGTCAATCTGCACGGGGCTGCCCCAATCATCGTCGGCAAGCTCGGCAAGCACGGCGGCGATGGCGGGAGCTTGGAGGGGAGAGAGAACGAGGTGAGGGAGCAGGCAAGTGGGGAACGGGGTGAGGAGCAGGTGGGGGGGGGGGGGGTCCTCGTGCTCTTGTCCACCGGGCGGCACGGCCACGAGGGAGTGGGGCGGCGGCATGGGCGCGGAGGAGGTGGCGGCATGGCGCGAATGGCCATGGCCGCCACTGTGCGGGTAAAGGAAAATGTGGCGCCCTCGCTTAGAAAAGCAAGGCCACGTAGTGAAATATGCTATTCCCTGGATCGAGTATGGATAGCAACTCACAAAAGATGTAATATCATGCATCAATGTCAAATATTATTACAACGCGATACGAATGATCCAGGAGTAAAATAATCCCTTACAACTTTGCATAGCCGAGGCTAGCTTTAAAAGAGTAAAGAGTTCAACAATTTATTCAGAGTTCACACGCAGCAATATAATAGCACAGAGCTCCTTCATCTCCATGAGCCACTGGCGATCATGTTGGTTGTAAGCTCGAAGACACGTCTCACTCATCGTCGTAGTAGCCTGCAACATTTAACGTTGCAGCCCAGGGAATTTGGGTCAAAACCTTGTAACAGGCCGGCAAGTGAATACTATGGTGGATTATAAAATGGCAAGACTAATACTACATGCTTATCTGGCTGGTGGGGTTGAAGGCTATTGCATAAAGCCAATTTTGTCCTACTTTTCATAAACACTTTATTCTCAACTTTACAATATGAGACACACCCATGGAACGCATCCAAGGTCTCATATACCCGTGTTCACCCATCAAATTTTATTATGAAATTGGAATGAAGAAATCCTCCGACAACATCCTTGCTTAGCTACTCAAAATTGTCCGTAACCGGGGACACGGCTATGATCATAGTTTTATTACTCTCGAGAGTTTGTGACACTTTCCCCACTAGCCTCGATCAACCCATTCTGTCCTTAACCCACATGTAGTGAAAAGGAAAGGAGAAGACCAAGACGAGACCTTTCTGAAGCACTTTCCCAACCACTACTGGCTTGACCCGTTCCAACCTACATCCCCTACATCTGATTGTAAAACCGGATTGGTTCCATGCTACTTACTTAGTCAAGACAGAGCCCATATGACTAGTGGCTGCACTGGAAGCAACTAAACATGGAGCGACATCGAATCTCAATACCCTGGGTGGCCATCCACAAGTGCACATACTCAGGTTCACACCATGAAAATGGGCCTGAGCAGCCACTCAACTTTAAACATCCGAAGCCATCCATTTCCACCCAGGTGGTTCGTTAATTTAGTAGAATTTTCACCTAACTTACTACACCAAAAACTTTCACAATTGTAGCAAGCATTTCTACTAAATTAATATAGGCACCTAGTCAATAGGAAAAGATCTAACAGGCTTGCATAGCATAAAAAAACAGTGGTCAACCTATCATGCAAACTACTAAGATAATCTACAATGCAAAAATATAGCAAAATAGTAGGTCTTTCATGAGTTGGTGTATGCACTTGCCTTGATCGTTGTTCGGGTTGTCGCAGCACTCACAATACGTCCTGCACTCCTCACAATCTATTCAACAAACTAAAGATTCACCAATTCAATACAACAATCAACATGAGACAATACAAAAATAATATGAATGCATGAAATGCAATCTAACACTCCACAATTTAAAGAAATAATATTATATTAAAGTTTCTGTTGTCTAACATATGCATGATGATCATGATCACAATTTTTATAGTGTTTAATAATTTAGAAAATAAGACATAGGCCAAAATACCTTATTTTAAGATTCTGTGAAAATCATTTAAATGCATGATGCAAAGGTGCAATTTGAACACACCACTGGATAGAAAACATTTTTCCAAGCATTTTGATATAAAGTTTGCAATTTTTGGACAAGTGGATCAAAAGATATGAATTTTACAAGATTGCACTAAAATCTGGCATTTTATTCAATTTTCTGGAATTACAAATCAGCCGGCTGACTGGGCTGCTGACTGGGCGCTGACGGTGCAGCCACACGGCGCTATCCTATTGGCTCGTACCGATTCGGTAAAAAGAAAAGAACACGGCCGTTGGATCGAGATCCAACGGACCATGTTGGATTCGTCCGTGCCCGGTGGTGCTAGGTCACCGGAGCACGGTGGCGACGGCGGCGACACGCGTTCCCGACGATCTACGGCGGCCGGGGACGAACGCGTCCTACCTAGGTGACCGGGGCGGCGAGGCGAGGTCGGTGGCGCGGTCCTGGGCTTCGGCTCCTCTTCTTCTTCCCGGAATCGTTCGCCGGAGTTGCGGGCGGCGGCGGTCCGAGGCGGCCGTGGTCGGATCCGTCGACCTGGCGAGCAAAAGAACACCAAATGGTGTCAAAACGGTGCGCGGTGAAGAATAAAGGGAGTGGGAGAGAAGAGAGGGGGCAGAGGATCGCCGGAGTTGGCGATTTACCGGCGGCGGGCGGCGGCGATGCGAGCTTGAGATCCAGCAGCCTGGCGGCGGGCCTGCTAGGGTTTCGAGCGGAGGGGAGAGAGGAAGGGGAGAGGCTTAAATGGGCGGGGTCGCGGCGTTGATTGGGAAGGAGAAACGGTCGCCATCATGTCGAGCCGTCGGCGGTTACTCGCCGTTGAAGGACGCAGGGGAGAGGAAGGGGGCGGTGACGTCACCCTGACGGGTGGGACCCGTCAGCCAGAGAGAGAGAAGAGAGGGAGAGCGCGGGTGGGCTGCTGGGCACGATCTTGGGCCGGGGTGGGCTGCCTCGGCCGGATCGGTTGGTTTTCTCTTTTTTTTTGTTCTTTTCTTTTCTAAAATCTGTTTTTCCAAAATACTTTCAAAATAGAGTCAAAACAAATCAGAAAAATTTGAATAAATACTTTTTGGAAAGCTTGTTCTATAGAGAACACATTGGCACATAGTTTTCAATTAAACAAAGAGAAAATAATTGATTTAGTGACAAGGGTTGCTTAGCACCCTATTATGTCAAAAAAAATATTTAAACCAAAAATTAAAATTAAAGATTCAAAACAAGATTTTATATGCAGTAAAACATGATGCTTATGAATGAATGCATGCTTATGCATTTTTGAAAAATTGGGATGTTACAAACCTAACCCCCTTAAGATGAATCTCGTCCTCGAGATTCGGACTGGTTAGCGAATAGATGCGGATGGTCTTCTCGTAGATCGTCTTCGCGTTCCCAAGTTGCTTCCTCCTCGGTGTGATGGTTCCACTGAACCTTGCAGAACTTGATAGTCTTGGTACGTGTAACTCTCTCTGCGGTCTCCAATATCTTTATTGGTTTCTCCTCGTACGTCAAATCGCTCTCCAGTTGAACTTCCTCCAATGGCACAGTATCACGTAACGGGGTATCGGCCATCTCTGGGTGACACTTTTTCAACTGGCTGACATGGAACACGTTATGTACTGCTGAAAGCACTTCAGGTAGTTCCAACTCATATGCCACTTCTCCTTTACGTGAGAGAATTTTGTACGGCCCGATGAATCTTGGTGCCAACTTACCCTTAATTCCAAACCTCTTCACACCACGCAATGGTGAAACTCTGAGATATGCTCGGTCTCCTATTTCATAAACAATCTCTCTTCGTTTGGAATCCGCATAACTCTTCTGCCTCGACTGAGCAATTTTCAGTCTATCTTTGATCAATCTAACTTTCTCCTCGGCTTCTCGGATTATGTCTGGCCCAAATAAACTGCGTTCTCCTACACCACTCCATAGCAATGGCGTAGTGCATTTTCTACCATACAAAGCTTCAAATGGTGCCATTTCAATGCTTGCTTGATAGCTATTATTATAAGAAAACTCCGCATATGGTAGATTGTCATCCCAACTAGATTTGTAGTCCAGCGCACATGCCCTGAGCATGTCCTCTAATATTTGATTTACCCTCTCTGTCTGACCATCAGTCTGTGGGTGGAAAGCTGTACTAAATTCTAGCCTCGTACCCAATGATTCATGCAACTGCTTCCAGAAATGTGAGGTAAATTGGGTACCTCTATCTGACACAATCTTTTTAGGAACACCGTGTAGACTCACAATCCGCTTCATATAAATATCTGCAAGCTTTGCACTAGAATAAGTAGTCTTCACTGGTATAAAGTGAGCTACCTTCGTCAGACGGTCAACTATAACCCAAATCGAGTCATAACCTGATTTGGTTCGAGGTAGTCCTGTGATGAAGTCCATCCCTATTTGTTCCCATTTCCACTCTGGCACTGGTAACGGCTGTAGCAAACCCGCTGGTTTCTGATGTTCTGCCTTCACACGACTGCATACGTCACACTTCGCGATATATTCGGCGATATCTCTCTTCAAACCATTCCACCAAAAACTCTCCTTAATATCCATATACATTTTTGTGTTACCTGGGTGTATGGAATAAGGCGAGTCGTGCGCCTCTTGTAGAATTAATTTTCTAAGATCTTCATCTTGTGGTACGCAAATACGTTTCTCAAACCACATGGTACCCTGTTCATCTTCACGGAATCCTTTAGCTTTGCCTTCGCTCAGATTGGTCTTGATTTCTTCCATCAATTTATCTCCCTTCTGAGCTTCTCGGATTTTGTCCATTAGTAGTGGTTGCACCTCTAACGATGCTACGTGTCCCTCCGGTACTACTTCCAATTTGAGGCCTTTGAAATCCCTACACAGATCTTCCGGTAGCTCTCCTGCCGTAAGTCCGTTTACGTAGACTTTGCGGCTTAATGCGTCGGCCACTACATTGGCTTTTCCTGGGTGATATTGTAAACTCAGATCATAGTCCTTGATGAGTTCTAACCATCTCCGCTGCCTCATGTTCAATTCCTTCTGGGTAAAAATATATTTCAGACTTTTGTGGTCGGTGAATACTTCACAACGCTTGCCCATCAGATATTGCCTCCAAGTCTTCAAAGCGTGTACCACAGATGCTAATTCTAGATCATGCGTTGGGTAGTTTACTTCATATTTCTTCAGCTGTCTTGACGCATAAGAAACTACTCTGCCTCCTTGCATCAACACACTCCCTAAACCGTTACGTGAAGCGTCACAGTAAACTTGGAAGTCCTTCTCTAAATCTGGTAAACACAACACTGGTGCTAAAACTAATTGCTTCTTCAAATCTTGGAAACTGTCTTCACATGCCTCTGACCAAACATACTTCGTTCCCTTCTTTAACAACTCTGTCATAGGTTTGGCAATTTTTGAGAAATTTTCGATGAATCTCCGGTAGTAACCTGCCAATCCTAGGAAACTGCGTATTTCTCCGACGTTCTTTGGAGGTTCCCACTCAGTTACTGCAGACACCTTTTCTGGATCTACCGCAATTCCCTCCTTCGTCACGACATGTCCGAGAAAACCAACTTTCTCCAACCAAAACTCACACTTGCTGAATTTGGCATATAACTTATGCTCTCTAAGCCTTTGCAACACTATGTGTAGATGTTCCTCATGCTCCTTGTGGCTCTTGGAATAGACAAGTATGTCATCGATGAAGACGATGACAAACTTATCCAGAAAATCCATGAATACCTTATTCATCATGTTCATGAAGTACGCTGGCGCATTGGTCAACCCAAACGGTAACACAGTATACTCGTACAGACCGTATCGAGTGGTGAAAGCGGTCTTGGGTATGTCTAGTTCTCTTACTTTCATTTGGAAGTAACCCGATCGAAGATCGATCTTGGAGAACACACAAGCTCCTTCTAACTGATCGAATAAATCATTGATTTTGGGTATTGGGTACTTGTTTTTGATGGTTACTTCATTCAGAGCACGGTAGTCTGTAACTAACCGCTGCGTATTATCTTTCTTCTCAAAAAATAATATTGGAGCTCCCCATGGTGAGGAACTTGGGCGAATAAATCCCTTCTCCAAATGTTCATCTAATTGCTTCTTGAGTTCTTTGAGTTCGTCAACGGCCATCGGGTACGGTCTCTTAGCTATAGGTCCGGTTCCTGGTACCAGTTCAATAAGAAATTCCACGTCTCTATCGGGTGGCATCCCCGGTAACTCTTCTGGAAATACATCTGCGTATTCTCTCACTATCGGTACATCTTCTAGGCTAACCCCCTTAAGAGAATTGAGCTTACTCTGTTTTAACTCAAAGGTGGATTTAAATTTGATCCTTTTCTTTTCCGGGGTTGTGAGAAAAATTGTTCTGTTTGCACAGTCGATAACTCCTTCAAAGCGTGTCATCCAGTCCATTCCTAATATGACATCCAGACCTTGGGATTCTAGGATGATCAGATCCGCTGGAAAACAATATTTCCCAATATGTAGCTCTAGTTTTCTACACCCCGCGTTCACTAGCATTTCTCCACCGGGAGAACTTACTTTCATTGGTTTCCCTATGGTTTCGTCAGGCAACCCATGTTTAATAACAAATGCTCTTGATATGAATGAATGAGATGCTCCGATGTCGAATAAAACTAATGCTGTAAAGGAGTTGAGTGAGAACGTACCAATCACATCATCAGGTTCATCGTACACCTCTTCCACGTTGACATGATTCACATGTCCTTTCTGAAATGGATTGGGCTTGGTAGCTTCCCCATTCTTCTTCTCTGGGCATTCATTTGAGTAATGACCTTTGTTCTTGCAATTGTAGCATGTCACCTGACTGATGTCCCTCTTGTGTTCTGAGTTAGGACGATGTGGTCCATTACTTGTGTTGTTCCCATTGCGGCCATGATTGTGACCACTACCATTGTGCCCATGATTGTGACCACTTCCTCTGTGTCCTCCTGTGTCACCTCGGTTTCCACTATTATGGTTATGGCCATTGTGGTTGTGGCCACTCCCATGTTTGTGGAAGCTGTGTCCTCCACTAAACTCATGATAGTGTGGCTTCTTCTGAATAGGTCCGGAGCTGTACTTGCTGCTGCTGCCACCGCTATAATTTCTCTTCCTAGTCTCTTCTTTTCTCATGTTGTTGTCAAGTGTGATAGCTTGGTCCAGCAGTGCCTGATAATTGGGAGCATATGCAATTGACAACGGCACCTTCAATTCCCCACTGAGTCCCCTGAGGAATCTATCCCTCCTCTTAGCATCAATATCAACCTCATCCGGGGCATAACGGGACAAGGTGCAGAAGTCATCCATGTATTCTTTCAGTGTACGGTTTCCCTGTCTCAAACGATAGAACTCATCTCTCTTCATATTCATGGTTCCTGAAGAAATGTGAGCGTTGCGGAACCCCTCCTTGAATGTGTTCCAAGTGAGTCCCTCCAGAGGGTGGGTGATCTGATAAGTTTCCCACCACTGTGCTGCTGGTCCCTCAAGTAGATACGCCGTGAATCTCACCATCTCAGCGTCGGTGCACTCACAGGTGACGAGGTCCTTATGCACGGAGCGTAGCCAGTCATCGGCTACAATGGGATCAGTTGAAGTAGAGAATTTGTTCCGTCTGAGCCTCAGAAATCTTTGCAGTCTATCAACTTGGGGTGGTGGTGGCGGTGGAGGTGGTGGTGGTGGTGGCGGCGCATTTTGATTAGCCATGAACTGAGCCATCATGTTCATCAATTGAGTTTGTGCTACAATCATCTGCTGTAGCATAGCGTCGGTGTTGTTGTTGTCTTCGGGACCACGGCGGGGAGGCATCTGTGATAGAATCACTTTTCAGTATAGGTAGATAGATGCTAAACAAATTTATCTACCCCAACAAGCATTTGGCAACAAGCAGCCACAAAACAATCACGCAATAGCACACAATTCCCAGATTTTATCAAATCCGAAAATACACTTTGATACCGATACTACAAAGATAATTTAGTGATAGCAAGTGCATGGGTACTGCCGTATCACAAGGTAGGTAACTCAATACAACAACACAACAGCGGTATAGATAGAATCTAAAAATATATTTCCACAAGTGCAAACATTGGGCAACATTCAGCCACATAACAATCAACAATAGCACCAAAAATACCAGATTTTACCAAATCCGAAAATAGACTTTTATACCAATACGATAACGATATAATAGCGATAACAAGTGCATTGGTACTGCCATATCACAAGTTGATAAGTCAATACAATAACACAAGGACGATGGCGAGGTAAAACTCCAAACGGTACTTATTAAGGTCTTACAAAACGATACTCGCATAAACATCGCATAGCGAGGAATAACTATAAGATGGAGGTCACACTAGTCACTTCTTGAAGAGCTTGAGATAGGCGCGCGAGTTCATGCACTTGCGCTTCCTCCCACGAGTGTTCATCGCCGGTGTGTCTTCCTCATCGCTTGAAACAAAGTGAATCACCTCCTCGGGGTCTTCCTCCTCTTCATCCTCAATTGGCACTTGCGGTTCTGCAGCCCCATCTCCAGCATCATCATCGCCACCTTCATCATCATCATCACTATCGTCATCATCATCATCAGCAGGTGGTGGTGGTGGCGGGTTGAGCTGAGCTTGGAGTGCAGCTATCAGCTCGTCCTTCTCCAAGTTTTGTTGCTGCAGTTCGTTGATTTGCTCTCCCATGTTTTCAATAAGAGTGTGCGCAGCCTGCAGCTCTTGGGTCTGTGTGTTGATGACGGCCTTGGCTTGATCTCTCAGCGTCATCTCTATATTCACTCTCTTCTCAAGGTCAAAGGTATAGCACTCCATGTCCTCCATGTGCTTCTCAAGTGTGGGCAGATTCAGCCTAGTTCCCGTAGTCATCACTGGCACTCCAATCTCATCCCTCCTCCCACAGATGTGGAAAAAGGAATCCTCCGGTATCTCCTCGTGGTGAATGTAGCACAGACGGGACATAAGATCAAACATCGCTGTGTTGATTCCTTCTTGCCATGTTGGGTAAGTCTTGGAGTAGTCCACCGGCTCGAAGTTTGGGGTCGTAGGGTCACCACGCATGATGGTACGCACTTCCCAACGCTCCACGCCGGGCACGTTGGTGTTCACCATCCTTCCCTTGAAGTATGGCAGAGGAAGATGCAGCATCCCTGCCAACTCAAACAGTTGCCTCCCAAAGGCAAACTCAGAAACCACTCGAACATAGGCCGTCTCGGTGTAGTCTCCCATCTAAAATTTTGAAGAGAAGAGAATTATGAGATTCAAATGAACATGGTAAGAATTTACAAGACAAAATAAATAAGGTGCAGTAAAGGAACAATATGTAATTTCAAATAATAAAAGCATTTCGAAAATTAAACAATAAAAGGGGCCATCCTAAATTTTCTATCCAATCCTATGGGTTTCGAGCCTACAGGCAACATTACGCTCTGATACCATCTTGTGGCGCCCTCGCTTAGAAAAGCAAGGCCACGTAGTGAAATATGCTATTACCTGGATCGAGTATGGATAGCAACTCACAAAAGATGTAATATCATGCATCAATGTCAAATATTATTACAACGCGATATGAATGATCCAGGAGTAAAATAATCCCTTACAACTTTGCATAGCCGAGGCTAGCTTTAAAAGAGTAAAGAGTTCAACAATTTATTCAGAGTTCACACGCAGCAATATAATAGCACAGAGCTCCTTCATCTCCATGAGCCACTGGCGATCATGTTGGTTGTAAGCTCGAAGACACGTCTCACTCATCGTCGTAGTAGCCTGCAACATTTAACGTTGCAGCCCAGGGAATTTGGGTCAAAACCTTGTAACAGGCCGGCAAGTGAATACTATGGTGGATTATAAAATGGCAAGACTAATACTACATGCTTATCTGGCTGGTGGGGTTGAAGGCTATTGCATAAAGCCAATTTTGTCCTACTTTTCACAAACACTTTATTCTCAACTTTACAATATGAGACACACCCATGGAACGCATCCAAGGTCTCATATACCCGTGTTCACCCATCAAATTTTATTATGAAATTGGAATGAAGAGATCCTCCGACAACATCCTTGCTTAGCTACTCAAAATTGTCCGTAACCGGGGACACGGCTATGATCATAGTTTTATTACTCTCGAGAGTTTGTGACACTTTCCCCACTAGACTCGATCAACCCATTCTGTCCTTAACCCACATGTAGTGAAAAGGAAAGGAGAAGACCAAGACGAGACCTTTCTGAAGCACTTTCCCAACCACTACTGGCTTGACCCGTTCCAACCTACATCCCCTACATCTGCTTGTCAAACCGGATTGGTTCCATGCTACTTACTTAGTCAAGACAGAGCCCATATGACTAGTGGCTGCACTGGAAGCTACTAAACATGGAGCGACATTGTGGCACCCCCCTCTGGCACATGTCACCAGAGAGGCGGTCGCCCCGTGCGCCAGCCCAGGATATCTGGACGCCCGTTACGACAATGCAACATAGCAGAATTATCATTACACAATCAGGCCCAGAGGGCTACAAATGGTTTACATGGCCATTAAGGTATGAGAAATTATCATGGCCAAGGATGGCACGGGATAGAGTTTTAACTGGCAGCGGAAGACGACTACGCAACGGCTTGGAGTGGCTCCATTCCACAGGCATCTGGCTGGGCTACTGATCCTAGCACGTTCTTGCTCCATCTCTCTTTGCTATGGTAGAAGACGAATCCTCTCCATGTCTGGCCACATGAAAAGCCAGTTTGAGTACAATGATGTACTCGCAAGTAACAACCACAAGACATGAGCAGTCAAGCAATCAGGCAACAAGTAACTAGTGACAGAAAATAATCTAAACATGGCAAGTGTCTACTCACGACATTCCAAGTGGATAACAACAGGGTAGTACGACAAATCATGGCACAAGTAGATAATGGGGTATCACCAGTACAGAGTCCAAGCCAGGTGGGGTTGGATCGTGCACCGGCGATCAGACAAAAGAACTTACCTGTGACAAATAACGGATGTACCCATTGGTAATAAGTATTATAACAAACCTGTCACAACTAGGCCCAACGGCCTCACCACATCTTTCCACTGCTAGGCCCACTGGCCTCATCTTTCCACTAGGTAATGCACGGACGATGTTGGCTCAGGCCTAACTCTAGGCCCCCAACGATCGCACCGCCATCCCTCAACGCGGGTAACCATTCACAACTGAGGTAACATTCCCTGCATCATCTTATTGTTTATTTAGTGAAATCAGGTTGTTCATCTTACTTTCACACCGCACTTAAGTTTAACCTCCGGACTCGACAAAGTACAATAGTGTGACCGACACTGAACTGTTCCATAACCTAGGAACAAGGCTAGCTGCTAGTTGATACACTCTCGAGAGGTTGCAATTACCACCCATCTAAATGCACCTTGCTTCGCGACGGCAAGATACAATTACATAACCGTTCACGCTACCAAGACACTCCTTGTATAGCTACCTACTTACCACTCGGGCTAAGTCTTATGACGAAGTGAATCCGGCACGTCCCCAACTCATGAGCAACGCCTAGCTCCGGAACCTTCACAAGACTAGCCCCGACCACAACTATGCAGTATCCGACTAGACTTGCCAAGTGGGTAGCATCAAAGGAGGCGTGATAGGTTACATAGGCTATGGCTCTCCCATTTGGGCGACAGTGGTAGTGCGTTCAATGATCAGATTGGTGGCACTATGGACTGACCCTATCGAAGCTTGGAGGGTTGGTTCATTTAATCCAGTTTCTTTCAACAACAATTCCAACAACAGAGGGTTAGTCCAACACAATAAATATAATATCATATAAACACGAAACAGATTAGTCCAATGCAAAATCGTAATATCAAATCAACATGAAACAGAAACAAACTGCACCCAATATTTCAAACAATATATAGTTAGTTCAATCAATGGTTAGTTTCAACCGGGCGATGGCGGAGATAACTCCGTCCAGTGACAGCCACAGGTTGAGTAAAAGAAAATAAACAACACAGTTGGTTAGCGTCAACCGGGCGATGGCGGAGATACCTCCAGCCAGTAGCAGCCACAGATCGACTATAAAAGTTAGTGGAGGCGTCCACGCGATCCCGTTCCTCCATTCCATTGACTGTGGCGGTTCCTCCAGTCCATCGTCGCCGGAATGGGGAGTGGTGCATGGTACCGTCCAACACACGCCACAACTCTACAGAAAAGTAGACGAGATTCAATCCACGTGGGCGGTGCCCAACATGTATTTAGTCGCCGGCCGGAACTCAACCCACACTTGATGGGTTTATCGTATTACAGGAATGAAAACAAAGTCACGATATCTCGTGACGCACAGTTGACAGGATATAAACCAAAGCCACGATATCTCGTGATGCACAGTTGACAGATGATAAGCAATCATAAGAAAGAAAGCATCCATTCCACTCGAGGATTAACTCGACGTGGTGTCAGCAATCTTGGCAAAAAGACCCAAATGAAAGCCAGCTTCCCAAGCGTCGCAGTCAAGGCGGGCATACGCCAGCCAAGTTTGACGGAGGGAGAAGAAGCAAATAACTCTTTTGGCAAATGCCCCAACTCCGAGGATCATAAGACGACATTCGTCCGCTCCTCACCTCGGCGAAGGAGAAGAAGCAAACAATCATGGGGACGCTTAGTTATAGTTAGCTGGTCAGATGGTTCGACAAAGCCACGCAAGTGCGAGGCGCACAAATTATTCACTCGTCATTCTAATGCACACATGGATGATGAGTGGAACATGGCATCACTATCTATACTTGAAATTAAACATGGCGTAGCTACCCAAGCTTGAAATAAACATAGCATGCAAATATACACATGAAATCACCGGAACCAACATCAGCATCGGCTAGCAATAAAATATAACGCGCATGTGTGACATGATAATCTGCAAACAAACAACACCGCTTGAGTGTTCATAGCAAGTGGTTAGCTTGCCTTCGAAGATCGACACCATTTGGCTTGGAGAGTCACGGACGTCGCGGGTTAGGGTCTCGATTCGCTGGTACCGCGGGATACACCTATACATGCATACGCGGGTGCTGAGCATACAAACATTTTACAAAAATATGAAACCTATACCGCTGGATAGAGCTTTTCAAACTATGAATTTACAAATTTGAATCACCTCCATCGGAGCTACGGTTCGAAAGATATTGGACTTCTAGTTCTTGGTAATCATCAGCCACTTCCAGAAAAAAAAACGTTCGCGGGCCGAATCTTACCGGGCCGGGCTGGTGGCGCATTTTACAGAAATACGTTTTCCTTAGGCGAAAGCGTATTCCGTGAAGTACGCCTTCAGCTAGCTCGATTCCATCCGATCGATCCGGTTTTCATTTTCTTTTTTTTTTTCTTTGCCAGCGCGCGGACGCGCACGGCGTCATGGTGCCAGGGAGAGCTTGGGGACGGCGGGGGAACGTCGACGCCGGCGCCGGAGGGCGGATTGGCGCGGCCGGGTGAGGCGGCAGCGGGGACGCGCGCCAGGCCGCGGGGTCACCGCGGACGGAGGGGACGGCCTCGGGAGGCCGATCGGGACGACGACGGCGGCATCGGGTGGCACGGCGGGGAGGATGCCGGCGACTGGGGAGCCGAGGACCAACGCCGACGACGAGGCGGCCACCGCGCTCACTGGGAAGGTCAAGGGGTGCCGGGCTGCGGGGTCGTCGCCGTGGTCAGCGCAGGTGCCGGCCATGGCGGCTCTGCCCGGTGGGGGCCGACGCCGGCCGGGCAGGAGGGAGACAGCAGGGGCGGGTCGGAGGTGGCGGACCGCGGCCAGGGGGAGGCGAGGCCGACGGCAGGGTGGCTCCCCACGCGTCGCGCGCGAGCTTGCAGAGTCTCGGCCATGGTGGCCAATGTTTTGGAGCTATGGTTGGTGGTTTCTTTCGACGAACTGGAGCCGGGGAAGGGTAGCTACGATCTGCAAGGACTCTCTCTGTCGATATGCACGAACAACAATGCTCACAAACCACTCACCGATCCGAAGATCGACGTGGTGCTTCACGGCCGCAGCAAGAAGAGGAGGAGCATTGTTCCCGTTCATGTGCACCGACAGAGAAGTCCAGGGGAGGGGAGAGGAGGGTGAGGGTGAGGCAGGGAGTGGAGAGTGCGGGGGCAGGAGTGGAGAGTGTGCCGCGGGCGCGAGAGGGCTTGGGTGCTCCTCATATATAGGCAGGGGATGTCGATGCTTGAAAAAAAAAAGAGAAGGGGATAAGGACGGGGCTGGATAAGGAGGCCGTGCTGGACGAACAGTGGTCTACAGCGAAGCTACTGCACAGGGAATTAAGCAGGATTTAGGGCTAAGCAAGTTTAGGTCACGCCAACGCGTGCGTTCGGGATGTTCAGGGCGCGACGCGAGCGACATCGATGTGTTCCCGGTGACGTGGGGCATGAAATGGAAAACGGGTCGTACCACGGGGTTCATAACGACGTTAGCAACACCACAAAACAGAATCACGCAAAGGCGACAAACTCTTATGTATAAGATTTTCAGAAAACCGAGGTTGCGCCAGGTGTTCGATGAAACGACAGAGGTCTTTCTCATCTCAGAAAAATCCCCAAAATTCCCAGTAGGCTAGAAGAGGTGTATGTAGTATGTGTGTGAAGTTTGAGCTCAGTTGGATCCAGGGAAGTTGGTCAAATACTTCGGTGTCCAAAAATGCCCTAATGGCATGGGTATGCCAAATGCACTTACTCAAATGATATTAACATGATCTCCTGGGTAGGGTGTTCTATATGGATGGTTGTCTATTTGGAAAAGTACCAAAGCCAAATGAATTTTGTAGCTATGGGTTGCTTTGGGAATTGCTATTGGGCATGAGATTGGCATTACAAAGGAAGTACCCCAAATATTGCTCAAATGAGGTTGGGCCAATGGAGTGAAATGTTCAGGAGGTTAAATCATGCACCTCACCAAAATTTCAGAATTTTTGGATGAGTGGAAGGTGTCTGAATACTTATTGGACTGGAAATGGCATAATAGCGGATATGATTTAACCGAGGGTTTTTGCATTGGACTATGGGATATTTTCCCATAGGGTGGATGTATAAGTATGAGGGAACCATATGGTAGCTTGGTAGAATTTATTTCAAGCTATAATTGAGGTGGTGGCTTTTGGTGGGATAGATGGGAGGGTTTTAGTATGTTCAAATGGAATCAATGTTCGACCGACAAAACAACGGTATGAAGTTATGGTGGGTGTCGACAAGGGTCTTGGATTGTTGGGAAATTTCTAAGAGAGTGAAACCAAAGTAAAATCAAAGAGCAACAAGTTTGAAGAAAATATTTTGACAAAATGGAAAAAGTTTTTCAGGCGTGAGAAAACATCACTAAAATCAGGGACGCATTTTTGGGGATGTTACAGACATCGAATCTCAATACCCTGGGTGGCCATCCACAAGTGCACATACTCAGGTTCACACCATGAAAATGGGCCTGAGCAGCCACTCAACTTTAAACATCCGAAGCCATCCATTTCCACCCAGGTGGTTCGTTAATTTAGTAAATTTTCACCTAACTTACTACACCAAAAACTTTCACAATTGTAGCAAGCATTTCTACTAAATTAATATAGGCACCTAGTCAATAGGAAAAGATCTAACAGGCTTGCATAGCATAAATAAAACAGTGGTAACCTATCATGCAAACTACTAAGATAATCTACAATGCAAAAATATAGCAAAATAGTAGGTCTTTCATGAGTTGGTGTATGCACTTGCCTTGATCGTTGTTCGGGTTGTCGCAGCACTCACAATACGTCCTGCACTCCTCACAATCTATTCAACAAACAAAAGATTCACCAATTCAATACAACAATCAACATGAGACAATACAAAAATAATATGAATGCATGAAATGCAAGCTAACACTCCACAATTTAAAGAAATAAGATTATATTAAAGTTTCTGTTGTCTAACATATGCATGATGATCATGATCACAATTTTTATAGTGTTTAATAATTTAGAAAATAAGATATAGACCAAAATACCTTATTTTAAGATTCTGTGAAAATCATTTAAATGCATGATGCAAAAGTGCAATTTGAACACACCACTGGATAGAAAACATTTTTCCAAGCATTTTGATATAAAGTTTGCAATTTTTGGACAAGTGGATCAAAAGATATGAATTTTACAAGATTGCACTAAAATCTGGCATTTTATTCAATTTTCTGGAATTACAAATCAGCCGGCTGACTGGGCTGCTGACTGGGCGCTGACGGTGCAGCCACACGGCGCTATCCTATTGGCTCGAACCGATTCGGTAAAAAGAAAAGAACACGGCCGTTGGATCGAGATCCAACGGACCATGTTGGATTCGTCCGTGCCCGGTGGTGCTAGGTCACCGGAGCACGGTGGCGACGGCGGCGACACGCGTTCCCGACGATCTACGGCGGCCGGGGACGAACGCGTCCTACCTAGGTGACCGGGGCGGCGAGGCGAGGTCGGTGGCGCGGTCCTGGGCTTCGGCTCCTCTTCTTCTTCCCGGAATCGTTCGCCGGAGTTGCGGGCGGCGGCGGTCCGAGGCGGCCGTGGTCGGATCCGTCGACCTGGCGAGCAAAAGAACACCAAATGGTGTCAAAACGGTGCGCGGTGAAGAATAAAGGGAGTGGGAGAGAAGAGAGGGGGCGGAGGATCGCCGGAGTTGGCCGGAGGTGGCGATTTACCGGCGGCGGGCGGCGGCGATGCGAGCTCGAGATCCAGTAGCCTGGCGGCGGGCCTGCTAGGGTTTCGAGCGGAGGGGAGAGAGGAAGGGGAGAGGCTTAAATGGGCGGGGTCGCGGCGTTGACTGGGAAGGAGAAACGGTCGCCATCATTTCGAGCCGTCGGCGGTTACTCGCCGTTGAGGGACGAAGGGGAGAGGAAAGGGGGCGGTGACATCACCCTGACGGGTGGGACCCGTCAGCCAGAGAGAGAGAAGAGAGGGAGAGCGCGGGTGGGCTGCTGGGCACGATCTTGGGCCGGGGTGGGCTGCCTCGGCCGGATCGGTTGGTTTTCTCTTTTTTTTTGTTCTTTTCTTTTCTAAAATCTGTTTTTCCAAAATACTTTCAAAATAGAGTCAAAACAAATCAGAAAAATTTGAATAAATACTTTTTGGAAAGCTTGTTCTATAGAGAACACATTGGCACATAGTTTTCAATTAAACAAAGAGAAAATAATTGATTTAGTGACAAGGGTTGCTTAGCACCCTATTATGTCAAAACAAAATATTTAAACCAAAATTTAAAATTAAAGATTCAAAACAAGATTTTATATGCAGTAAAACATGATGCTTATGAATGAATGCATGCTTATGCATTTTTGAAAAATTGGGATGTTACAGAAAAATTTCACAAAACCCCCTGCCTCTATTTTCTGTAATTACAAAAGGGTCCAGCAGCAGTTTAGTGGATTTTATTTAGCCTTAAACCATTTTTATAAATTACACAAAAATTCATGTGGGCTCCACTTGACCTTTAGGTGCTCCATCAAAATTGGTTTGGCAAAATAAAATGTTTTGCACTATATTTGTTCCTAGGGTTTGATTAAGGTCATTTTTGATAATTCCCAAATTGCATTCATTTGGAGAACTTAAACATTTCCAAAAATGATGAAAATATTCATGGAGGCTCTCACAATAATATTGAAGCTCCCCATGATTTTTGTTTGAATTTTTGGAAAGTTTAACTTGGGTTCAAAAATAGAACTGAATTGAACAAATTTTGGATTCTCATATTTATTTCTTATTTGGCAATATTTGGAAATTGAGAATTGGTTATAAAATGCAAACTTGGAACTTCCTAAACAATTTGGAAGTTAATTTAGTTTGTTGCCAAGTGGGGCATTGCATTTGGGTTGGAGGTTTTGGGAAGGTTGGGCTTCCCCATTTCAATTGCTTGCATATGTTGGTTTGTTAGGAAAAGCAAATTCATATGGATGCCATGATGCAAACAAAATGCAAAAAGTGGAAAAATTCTTCGTATTTTTCATTACCAAGCTGGGGCTGTTACACGGGTCCTCTGACGCAAGCATAAGACCAGGGGAATGAACAAGTTCTCTTCACCATGGGAAGGCCCTTACCGGGTGGTGCGTCCTCAGGCCGGGCGTAGCCCGCCTGGAGACAGAGGAGGGGATACTGGTAAAGAACTCATGGAATATTGAGCATCTTCACCGGTACCACCTCCAGAAGTACTACCCGTAAGGTGACTGCAGGAGGGGACCGCCCCGTGTCGTAGGGTGCCGAAATCTCACCATTCAGGCCGCAAGCGTGTCCAGGATGGCCCCGTATGTAAACCGCTGGAGTACCTAACCCCATCGCAAGATTGAAACAACGTTGGTGCCGTACTCGCACAGGCAAATGAGCAAGCATGTCCAGGATAGCCCCACGTGTAAACCGCTGTACCCCGGGGGCTTCCCCCAAAATCTTTCTTGAACAAAGAAAATCTGTTGTTCTTTGTTTACCATTTGGCTTTCGCAATGGAACCTTTGCCTTTTTCAATCGATCTTTTTGGATGTTGGTTCCGAAAGGACCCCGGGGCTAGGGACGGTACGGGCTGCACCCAGGAACCGGAAGCCACGTCCAGAGGGGGGATCCATGCCGACTCCTTTTCAGAGGTTTTAACGATTTGAGTCCCTTTTTGATCCTTTTAAGAAGCGAAGGGGGAATAGACTAGCGTAGCAAAGCGACCGGCAACATCAACACCAGATAAGTCAATCTGAACTATTACTTAGTTGGGCAGATAGCTAATAAAAAGGGGATAAGTACCTCGGCATATCCAGGTTTATTTACAGGGGCAAAAGGCACCGACGGATAGTGCACAGGAGGACTGCAAGAACTGCAAATAGGGGGAGTCCACTAATTGGAGTCCCCGCCGCTACCAAATCCGGAGGAGAAGGAGTCGTCAGAGCTGTCGGAGTCGGCATCGACCTCCATCCGGCATAGATGGGTGTCGAACATCTTCACCACCAACGCGCCGTCACCCAGGAACTCGAAGACCAAGAGGTAACCTGGCCGCACCCCGCGAACCTTGGCGAAGTTACGCCAAGCTTCCCCGAGGTTCATGTGGCCGACGCCGTCGAAGATGACGTCCACATCCAGGCGACGTCGCTGCCTACCATATGCATCTCCAGGAAATGAGGTCTTCGCCCCTGGAGTGCATGGGAGAACTTCTCCGGCATGTGGAGCCGAGGACCGAGGGGCGCGTCCGGGAGCTGGACGGCAAACTCGAAGCCCTGGAGGTCGGCGTAGGGGCCCTGATGGAACGGCGTAGGCGGCGGTGGAGGAGGCAATGGTTGGGCGTCCGCTCGATCGGCTTCGCCCCGGCCACCGCGCCTCGGCCATGATAGCGACCGCGGCGGCGGGGGCGTCCTCTGCCGCGCTGCACCGGGGGAGGGTATCCNCCCTTACTTGACAAATGCATACTTGTGATTAAGCCTCTTGCAAGCATCCGCAATTACAAGAAAATAATTAAATAACAATCTAACCACACCTTTAAACTTCGGGATCCTACGCTCCTTAGTGCACTAGCTTGCAAATTAGGGTTCAGGTTTCTGTCACCCTGGCAACCCTACCATAAGCAAACTAAATACACCATGCATTCTCCTAGCCCCTTAGAAGGTGAAGTGTAATGTAGTCGACGTTCACACGATAACACTAGAAGAATAACACCACAACATAAATTATCAAACCATTCAATATTACTCAGCAGTATGCAATTAGCAACTAGGCTTTCCCCATGTCCTCAAGAACCAAACAAACTACTCACAAGACTTCATATAGATCATGATCAGAGGTTATATGAATAAGGCTAACAATCTGATCGTAACAATAATTCACCGATGAAACTCACAAGCATCAACTACAAACAGTAATCAACACCTGGAAAGCAATCTCAACGAACTAGACAAGTTATGACGTCAAGTGCTACAGCGAGATGAGGTTGATGATGGTGGGGGTGATGGTGCTGGTGGTGGATATGATGTTGATGACGATCTCGATGATGCCCGGCGTGATGGCGATGACGGTGGCGACGATCTCCACCTCCGGGAGGGAATTTCCCCGGCAGATTTCTCCCTGCCTGAGACCTTCTTCTCTCTGTCTGGTTTCCGCCTCGCAGAGGCGGCGGAAAAATAATTCGATGTTGCCCCCGACGATATTAGGTCAAAGTGAAGATGTACGCCGAAGGGGTGCCGGAGGGGGGTGTTGGGAATATGCCCTAGAGGCAATAATAAAATGGTTTATTAAGCATATTCATGTTTATGATAATAGTTTATTATCCATGCTATAATTGTATTAAATGGAAACATAATGCATGTGTGGAATATAAACACCATGAGTCCCTAGTGAGCCTCTACAGGACTAGTTCGTTGATCGAGAGATAGTTAGAGTTTCCTAACTATGGACTTGTTATAGTCACTTGATAACGGAGTCTCGTCATTGGGTGAATGACTTGATGGACATGACCCAAACAATAAAGAGTTGCAATTAATCGTGTCACAAAAGTTTTGTTGTCAACACTTTTAATATGCCAAATATAGTTTCCTTAGACCATGAGATTATATCACTCCCGTTCACCGGAGGAATACTTTGTGGACATCAAACGTCACTTCGTAACTGGGTGATCATAAAGGTGGCTTTCAGGTATCTCCGATGGTGGGTTGTTGGGTGATATGAATCAAGAGTGGGATTTGTCCCTCCATGTGACGGAGAAGATATCTCCAGGCCTTCTCGGTAATATAGCATCAAAAGTCTGCAGACATGTGATTAGGTTGTAATCACGAGGATCCTATATTATGGACGAGTAAAGAGAACTTGCCGGTAACGAGATTAAACTGGACATGGGGATGTCAACGATTATATCTCGGGCAAGTAAAATATCATGAGACAAAGGGAATCGTATATGAGATTAATTAAATCTCCGGCATCGTGGTTCAATCGAGAAAAGAGTTTCGTTGAGTGCATAGGAATTAATATGGGCATCTCGGTCCTGCTATTAATTATTGATATGATCATGTCTATGCATTCCCGAACCCGTAGGGTCACACACTTAACGCTCTGATGAAATTAGGTTTTGCGATGAATTAAATGATGAAATGAACGAATGGTGATTCGGAGTCTCGGATGGGATCCCGGACGTCACGAGGAGTTCCGGAGGAGTCCGGAGAATAAGATTCATATATGGAAAGTTGTTTCCGGAGGTTTCGGAAAGGTTCCGGGAAATTATTTGCAGGGTACCGGAAGGTTCCGGAAGATTCTAGAAGGTTCTAGAATGGGACCCACATGGACCAAAGGGGTGCAGCCGCCACATGGGCTGGCCGCACCACCATGGGGCCCATGTGGGGGCCGAACCGGCCAAGGCAAGAGGGGGCCGGCCGAGTCCTAGTTGGACTAGGGGCCGGTCCACCCCTTTAGGAAAGGGGCCCAAGGAGGAGTCCTAGTTGGACTCCAACTTGGGGGGCAAGCAAAGGGGCCGGCCGGCCCCTGCCCTAACCCTAGCCGGCCACCTATTTAAGGAGGGGAGGGGAGGGGTGCGGCACACCCATAAGGCTGCCGCCCCAAGACCCCAAGCCGCACCACCTCCTCCACCTCCACCCTAACCCTAGCCGCACCCCTCTCTCCCCGGAGGGCTGCGCCACCATCACCACCACCTCCATAGCTGCCGCACCACCCTAACCCTAGGGTGCTGCGCCACCTCCTCCTCTCCCTCTCCTCTTTCTTGGCTTGGCAAAGCCCTGCTCATGGAGATCGTCATCATCACCGGCACTACCGTCGTGCTGCTGAGATCATCAAGGCCACGTCCTCTCGCTTGCGGGATCAAGGAGTTGACATCTTCATCGAGCCATACGTGTGGACACCGCGGAGGTGCTGCCCGTTGCTGCACTTCATCGGATTGGATCTCGAGGATAATACATCTCCTCGCGACTAGACGAGTCTAGTTGCGGGGATCGACTAGCCAACCCCTGCACCGACAAAACACGTTTGTTGATCTTCAAGGGTAAGAGATTGGATCTCACCTTCGCTATCTTCATCTAGTAGATCTAGATCCTTGGGGTTTATTCCGCTTGCCGCGTAGGAAAATGTTTTGTTTTCTATGCTGCGACCCCTTCAAGGGGGGCACAGGGACCAGGGGCTGGTCCCACCCGCAACCCAAGGCCACCCCTGCCCACTGGTCGGCCTCTCTAGCTCATCTTTGGCCTCCTTTTGCTTATTTCTGAAGAAAATCACTTTCTGAATTTTCTGGAATTTTCGGGTCTTCGGAGAACAGGTGTCTTGGCAGGTGCTTTTTCCAGCTGTTTTCGGACTCCGGTAGATAAATCCCCATAATTGCAAAACATGCAAAATAAGATAAAATAACATAAGTAATGCGTCATAAGATGAAATATATCAATGAATAAAGACAGATTAAGATGTAAAATAGTGATGTAAAATGGTCGTATCAGCTCCCCAAAGCTTAGACTCCGCTTGTCCCCAAGCTAAAACTGAGCTCAATAGACATGACCACATATTTATGGAGTGAAGTGTCGATAATAATGAATACGAACATGAAGCATCAGTATTTACTTACCCAGCACAAATGTATTCTAAACAACAACCTATTATCATAAAACTTCTCGAAAATAAGTGATAAATTAATAACATGTTAAGGTGTAATGGAATAAAAGCTTATTGAGTAGTAGGCAAACTATGCTCTCGGTTAAGAAACAATTAGACTTATCAAACTTATATTTCAGGAAGGGTCAATTAAATGCTTCAACTATCAATTCATCTCTCCAGAGTTGCAAATCATCAAGATTGTATTCTTATGATAAAAGCATGAAAGCTGACACAAAAGAAAATGAATAACTGCAATGAAACATAATAGAAATATTGCAAATAACATAAATGATAGCATCATAAATCAACACTTTAGGTTTCTTGTGGAGGATAGAGGAACTAGGTGTACTATCACATCAATAAGTAAAAGAAAGGCCCTTCGCAGAGGGAAGCGGGGATTTATCATGCACTAGAGCTTTTCAATTTTGAAAATGGAGATATAAAATGATTTTGAGAGGTGCATGCCTCGTCAACAACTGGCAGTCGAGACTAGTGAAACTTCCATGCTAGACTTAAGTTTTTAGACTTTTCAGAGCGGCTATTTGATTAGGGGAATGAGATCACTCCATGTTCTCCTTTGGTTCCACTAACCATAGTTTACCGATATCTCAGGTATATGTGCGAAAGGGGTATTCTGAGTTATGTTATATTTATGAGACGCGGAGTCTCTTGCAGCTCTCGGCAATTTAAGATGAGCACAGATTCCATACTCATCTGGTGAAAAGAAGAAAGAACCTGAATAGCATGGAAGATCACTAGTGTTCTACTGATTCCTCATGAGCTGAGAACAGAGACACAAAATAGAATATTTTGAAGGTTTTAAATGTAGCGCATGACAATTTACTTGGAGTGGTTGAGAAATACCACGTGTAGGAAGGTATGGTGGACACTTGTGAAAAGTGAATTGGCTAAAGGATTGGATGCATGAGCAGTCATTCCGCTCAGTACAAGGCTTTAGGCTAGCAAACATGCAACATTAAGACATCATCTTTGTCAGTATAATTCGTTCAACAAAAGAGCATAAAGCTAGAAGACTCACAAGCATGAAAGATATAAAAGATAATATATTTTCATGTAAATTTCTCTGCTCTACTCAAGCATCAAAGAATTGTCACAATGAACCCAAGTCATGCTTGCCAAGAATAAATAAAGTTCTACTCTCACACCCAATGTTAAATCACCACTTATCACAAGACCAGCATATGAGAGAGATTGCCATAATAGAATATAAAGTGCAAAAGAGTTAAAGATGCATTCTCATTTATATTCCATTATAGAAAACCACACACCAACGGATACATAGAACACTCTGAAGAAGTGATAGCACACATTGCAATAAACCATACTACATGATAAGTTCTCTGCCCATGTTATCACTCACACAACTATAGCAATAGAAGATAATGATAAAGATAAAGATACAAGATAAAGATACCGGGGCACTTTCCAAGAAGCAATATAAGGAACATGCATAGCTTAGTCGTCGGCTTGGCTCATTCCCGAAACCGCACAGCGCGTCGTGACGAGGCGGGCGGCGGAGAACCGCACGTGTGACACTCCTCTTTTCACTCACTTACTAGTGGTAGAAGAGCTCACCTTATAAAGTGGTGCAACTCTCTCTCAACTAGCTGTATGAGACTAAATTTAGTCTCACCCCCTTTGCATGCATAAATGGGTCATGAAAATTTCAGAATTTAATTGGGTTTTGGACCGAAGGCCCACTAATTAACAAATACTAGTAAATTCCAATATGTACAAGATACACCAAACACACATTTATCTTTTCGCAGCAGTAGCACACTAGCACACCGCTATTTGGTATGCAGACAATAACATGGAAAACGACAGATGAATCTTCTTGGGGAGGGTGAACAGTGACAAAAAGATAAATGAGATTAATTAAACTCAGAAATTTATGGTTGATGGACAATAATTCGTATCCCTGATAATCATGTTTAAAATGTTACTCCAATGAGTACCACGAAATCGCACTTCTGGGCCAACAAAGCAGCAATGGTTCGTCATGTTAAGATTTTTCTAAAAGAAAGAATCCATGAATGGCCTGGGTTGGAGTGTGCTTAGGCGCCTTCTTGGGTGAGGCTGGTGCCCGGCCAACTTCCTGCAGTTTTCCGCTATCTTACACTCTATGCTAGGCCAACAACACAGGATAAGCTGGGTGTTGTTCGCGGCGATGTGTTGGACCATGTGGACTACCCGTAACAAGCTTACAATTGAATCAAGAGTGCCTAAACATCCGGTTGCTGACTTCATATTCAAAATGCTCATGTTTTTGCAGGTGTGGGCAAACATTGGCAAAACAACAGGACAAGGAAAGGTTATCCTCGCTCGTAAGCACCATTAGAGGGATCTGCGGCTCGCTCCTACCCCAACGACAAAACTAATCAGGGGTGGCGAGAGACATGTGTGTGTCCGGTTTGTTGAGGGGATGCCGTTGGTGTTATCTCGTTTTATTGGCGAAGCTGTATGCCGCAACAGTTGTATTAACGGTTTGTGAACTTGGTGCTTTTATTAAGTTAAAGCAGGCATTTTATAACTGTTATCTAATAAATAAAAGTCCATGAATATGTATTGACGGTTTGTGAACGAGCATCCATACATCATCCATTGTCATGATCAATCTCTTGAATTACTACTATCACTACTACTGGTAGGGTATGTTGACTCGGGGTGTAGATACGGTGCAGCGTAGCCCGGGAAGCCAGTTGTATCCGATGATTGCGAGGCACAAGGCCTGGATGCGACGGTTGTGCTTGGTGATGATGGAGCTGTATTCGTCCCCAGCCTTCTTAA